>PYSP01000368.1:0-34604 GCA_003049395.1 Pseudohalonectria lignicola
CCTTTTTTTTCTTCTCTTGTTTTGTTTTCCTTCTCGTTTTCTCGTTTTCTTCCTCACTTCATCTTTCCTTCCCCACCCACTACCCCCTTTCTACCCCCCACCGCAAATCTGAGGCATCGCTTGCTGACCCTCTCGTGTCATCCATAGGTTGCTAGATGATGATACCCAGATGTCTTTCCACCACGCGATGATGGGGCGGGAGATTTGATCGATGCGTTTTCTCTTCTGCAGTTTGTTGTTCATACTATACTTTTGACTGGGAAGGAGAGGGAGAAAAAGTGTTGCTTGGGTGGCAGCATCAGGCCTTTTTCTTGTCTCACATAAGAGCGGTCCTCCGCGCGTTGGGTTCTTACTCACCCCTCGCCCGATTCCAATGCACTAGCTACGATGCTTCCATCATATCTTCGTCATCCATACAGGGCCCTCACTATCCCCGTGGCCCTCGGGGTTATGGGGGCGTGTGAGGCGTGGGATGGTACTGGGAGGGCTTGCTACAGTTTTCACTAACCCATGGGGTGTGAGTGGGACCCTCGTTTGTTCAAAGAGTTTGAGGCTTCAGAGTGAGGATATCCGGACCATAATTCATCATCTTCGAGTTTTGCTTTTGCTGATATGAAAAAAAGTTCTACAAAAAAATCTCAGGAGGGTCCCAGGAAAAACCTCTAGGTTAGGCAAGAGCCTAATCTACTGCCAGAGGGATATAGATTGGCACCTCGCCTACTTGCGAGTGTAATATTCATAAGCTGTAACCCATATTTTAATGTCCTCGCGTGCATCCTCGACCATTGTCTTCCTGAGCTAATCAGTGTCCATCAAACAACGTTAGTGTATCATCAAGATGATGCCTTATCCTGTAAGGCATGAATACCAGCTATGGCCCAGGCCCAGCGTGTCGTTCACCAGCTTATTACGTAACCCACTTCTGGGCTTTCACCATCCACCAAAATCTTCCCTTCGCAGCGCAGAACGACGGAAGGCAGCCAAACGACGAAAGGTTGCAAGTGCGGTCTCGAAATTGGACCAAGTTCGGTAGCGGTGCAGGATAAGTCGTGGGCCACCACCGGTTGGCCAATGCGTCAAGGGTTGATGTTTCGAGTCCCCTCCATGATAGGCCGGGCAATTAATCTCTGTGCTATTTATCCTAAAGTCTGGTGACCCATCCGTTTCCTCCCTCCCGTCCTTCCCTTCTGGACGTCCTTTGTCGCCCCGCGGTGAGCAGCGCAAAGCACACACATGATGCCGGACTCCACGCTGACGTCTTTGGGAAAGGTCGGTCCTTTCGATCGTGTTTGGGGGTTGGCAGAGGGCGGACCGCAGAATATGGGCGAGGTACCTGGTCTGTTGTAGGAGAAATGTCACTCTCACGCAGCGTGTATGGTTCCCGGCCTTGTTCTCCGTGATCTTTTGGTGAGGCAGTCGGCTGCAAGAATGCCATGGTCGGCCTTTAATGGGGAAGCCAGATTTACTAACCCCTAGTACCTTCCCAGTTGACGGTCCGGGGCATTGGGGATGCAGGTGACCAAGGACTCTTCCTCATTTCTATGTGTATTTTCTTCCCGTCAAAGGTGCAGTGGTGCTTCCGGTTGATATTAACCACATTGATTGTATGCATACGCCCTGCTTTCCTTGGCCCGTTTCCCGTTCTATTAGCCCATCCCGAGGCGAATCACTCTTATATTGCCCTTGCAGATGGCCGGCGTGTCTGGAGCATAAACTGTTGGTTTCCACCCTCTCTGCTCTGTCTATGCCACTGTTTCTGCGTTGTTCTGTTCTTGCCCTCTCGTGACATTTTTCTTTTGGACCCCGCCATCTCGTCAGACCTGCAGCTGCTTGTTTGTCTTTGATGCTGTTGGTGCAGTGTCAATATTGCCAATATTGATCTTGTCTGGACTCGGAACTGCAACTGGGTTTTAACGAGACAAGCCTGAGGATCAATGGGGCCAACGCGTGGTGGCGGTCTACCCCTGGCCGGCTTGCTCGGCCTCGTTCTGCTCGCATGCGCCGCCGCCCCTTGCTGGGCCTCCGACTTCACTCGGTCGTTCGCAAACATCACTCAGGGGTCCGGGATACTGCTGATATGGGAGGAGATTGATCCGAAGTATGTCCCCCTGGCCGTCTATGCCCAGGTGGTCAACCGCACAGGAGACAACAAGGCGAATGTATTCAAGAGGAACATAACCGGTACTGTCACTGTCCTCCTGCAATTGGTGGTCGCATCTCGTGGCCTTATCATGCCATGTGCCTTGGAGGGTTCTAACAAGTGACTACAACTACAACAGTTGGGATCAAAGGGACGTCGTTCCTGTGGGAGAATATACCATCCCCACTCCCATACTTGGCCACGGGTCTATACCAAGTTGAGGTCAAGCCGGAAAGCCTGGTACCTTCATCCGTTGGTCCCAGTGAGGGCAGCAATTTGACAGCACAACAACCGGTCATCTTCCCAAAATCACCTTATTTTCTCATCCTAGACGGCAAGACCATCCAGACGTCGGTGAGTATCATCAGGCCCTCGTCCCAAACGCAACCGCTCCCACGCTGACATTTTGAGGGTTTGAACATTCCAGGGTGCTCCAGGAGACTCCTCGTCGTCGGGGGGTGCCCCGCAACCCATGATCAACAGGACGGTGTCTACGATTGTCGGCGTTGTGGTCGGACTCGCTATCCTCGGTATTGCCGGTGTCATAGGCTTCTTCTGGAGGAGGCGGGTCCTCCGCAGGAGGGAGGAAGAGAGGAAACGCAGCAAGTTCGACATTGTCATCCACTGAGCACGGCGAAAATGGATCATCATTCTCGCAAGACCATCTAGCAGCGCCTGCCAGCCTCTCTCAGATGCTATCAAAGCCAGCAACCACCTTGTCTTCTTCTGACGGTGACTAGTTTTCGACAACGACAGCTCTGTCCGATACCGTCCAAATCCCGATCGCAGATATTTACCGACTGCATCACCCAAATGGCCACACTCCTAAAGGCCTACTTGGCCTAGACCAAGGACAAACTTGTGATGAGAGTCGGTGTTGGGGTATGGATCGGCCCAAGGGTCCCGGTTGGCTGTCTTGATGTCGTGCCAACCCGAACGTCGACAGAGCGGCGCAACGGCGCAACGAGTCATCGGAAGCCGAACCGAACCGGGGCATGCTCACGCCGAGAAGCCAAAGGGCTCCTAGGAAGTCTAGATACTCTCAGGAACTCTAGGCATCCAGGAAGTCTGGCGGGCACTGCTTTGAGTTTTTACCCAGACGCCCTGACAGACGACAGGCCGACGACCCCCTATTCAAAATTTGCCGACTGAATAACGACGACCAACAACCAGCAGTGGTTTTACCTGGAACGGTTTCTTTGGATATGCGTCCACTTCTGGGTGAGGGAGGAGGGTTGACGATGAGGGAGAGCACGAGCCGGCGCACTTGCAACCTGCCGTAGAGAGTCACCACCCTTACGCTGAGCCGCGTCCTCTGCTCGGTTTTATGCTCACCTTATTTGGCAAGCGAGGGCACAGTCAGAAACTTCCGAGTAATCCGGAAGTTGGCTTAATCTCAATCTTCCGCGGAGACTAGAGGACTGTGGGAATGTTGGGAGAGAAATTCAGTGCTCGCATGGCTCTCAGTGGCCTGTGAAGTGTGACAGGCGCATACCGCACTTGTTGAGTTGTTGGTCGGTCAGGATCCCGGAGGGAGGCACCACACAGGAGGAAGCTGGCCCCGGAGAACTGCAAATTGTCCGGTATATCTTGACAGTCAATGTTTTTCAGATTTATCCCATGTGGGTTAAGGAGATGGCGTGCAGAGTTCAACAAATGCACCCATTCACCAATAATGCATCCGCGAGACGATGTACGGATTTACGTGCATGTGGAAAGAGTCTGATTTGATATGCTGAGTGTCGGCAAAATAGGGACCAGGCAAGGGGCCAGCAGGCCGGTTTGCACGGCACAGACAGCACTGACCGAGAAAAATATTTGCCGCTCACGTTGTAACGACACCGCCACCAACGTAACCAACAAAATTGTAAACCCCGACCAACGCGAGCCCGGAGAAAAACAAGGGGTGATGGTATTTACTACACTACGCAGTACGTAGTAGTAAAGCAGCCAGTTCTTCAACGGAGTTCCTAGCAAGCTGAGTGGTCTTGATGAATGTTTTCTTTTCTTTTTCAACGCTTTACGTACATCGAAGGGGAGGTACCTGCCTAAGGAAAGAGGTAGGGAGTTGACCGCTGATCTCCCGTCCTGCCGTCCAGTTAAGCGTGTTCCCCTTTGAGGAATTCGCTGTGCAAATCGCCAAATCCCTCCATCCCAATGCCTAAATCCATCCATCCCTGCGGCCTCGGGGATCCTGAGTCTTGATGAGTACACGACGACTCGTCAGTGCTACAGACAACGGTCGATTTGGGCCAATCAATTGAACCGGGACCGCTTGTTGGTTGACCTTGTAGGGAAATTGCAATCGTGAACCATGCGATGCGGCGAATGCGGCGACTTGGAGAGGAAGGCAGATTTTATTCGAACACGTATTCCGCTCACGACGCTAATATTACATACGAGGTACAGGGGGGACCATCCTACTGCATGCTCTTGCATGGCTGCTTGGGTCTTCGAAAGGCTACTAAAAGGCTAGAAAGCCTGGGCCCATTTCCAAGTCCCAAGACGGCAGGGACTTCCCAAGGTCCCCACACCTGTCAGACACCTCCATCGGGGACGAACCATGTCATCTCAATTGATGCGTTTGCCCTGAGCCACCCCTGGTAAGGCCAGTCGCCTGCAACGCTGCAACGGCCCCAAGTTCGGCCAACATCACCAATCGTGGCGCTTGGATGAGGGGGAATGAATACAGGCCCCTTTTTCTTACGCCGTACGGATGTCATGCCGTTTTGTTGCCTGTGTGCAACTGTGGATATCTAGATGTGTGGTCGTACTGCGTCTACCACCAAAATATCGCATTTGCTCTCTTCGGATGACCAATCCATCACCATGGCTTGGCTGGTCGCCCCCTTTTAACATCGAAAAAGTACCTTCGTATTGATGAGAATGCAGAAGCAGTACTGCAGTACGTTTGTCCACCTTGATGAAGCACAAGCATTCCATCCCTTATAGCTCGCATGGAACAGAGAGAACAGATGGAGGCTTCCTGTCCCGGCCACGCAGCCCCTTGACAGGAGCTAGCTTTTGCTGGTCTGGGGTGCATTTCTCTCGGGAGACGGCGAGACCGTCATCCCGACTCTCAAGCGCCCTTTGTTGAGCCTTTTTTTGGGCAGGTTGGGCGGCTCCCCTGGGCTCTGGTTCTTTCTACATATACCAAGCGAAGGGCAAGTGGGACCAGACTGGAGCTGGGCAGCCAACTCTCCGGTCCGAGCATGGCCACACACGAGTTAACCCACCATGCTACCACCTCCCCCCCTGAAGCATGGCCTGGGGAGGCTGAAAGGTGACAATTCCAAGTTCGCTTCTCGCATGGTGGGTGTGGGCGGATGTGAGGGTGGGCACATCAAAACCCAGTTGGATGCCCCCATCTTCTTCAGGGCTGGAATTTCTCCCTTTCCTTTGCCTTCCTCACTCATACGCTCCCTCAACCGTCAAGTCGGCGTCCGTTTGCTGCCTCTCCGGCAACTCTCCAGAGCACTTTGCTGCTGCTCGTCCTCTGACGTATCGCACGTCGAAGTCATTCTTTTGATCCAACTTCCCTCCTCCATCAACGAACAGTCTTTCTTTACAGTATAAAATGGCCCCTTCGCTCGTGTCTCTCGGCACGGCCGCCCTGGCTTACGCCTCCGCCGTCGCCGCTCAGAAGTCTTATCAGGTTGAGGAGACATACGACAGCAGCAACTTCTTTGACAAGTTTGATTTCTTCGTCAGCAAATTCGGCACTAACAGGCCTGAAGACGTCGACCCTACGAGGGGCTTCGTCAACTACCGCAGCCAGGCGGAGGCCCAGGGCTTAGGCCTGATCTCCACTCAGGGAAACGAGGTCCAGCTGGGCGTGAACAGCGTGGACAAGCTGGGGACTGGCGGCAAGGGCCGTGACAGCATCAGGCTGGAGAGCAAGGGTCGATACACTCAGGGGCTGTTCATCGCCGACTTCACCCACTTCCCCAAGCCTAGCTGTGGCTCATGGCCCGCCTTCTGGATGTACGGTGACCCGTGGCCCGAGATCGGCGAGTTTGACATCTACGAGAGCTGGAACCTGCCGGCGGCCAATCCCATCACGCTGCACACGGGCAAGGCCGACAAGGTCGGCGTCTGCACGCTGACCCAGCTCGGCCACACCAGCAAGCTGACGACGTCTAACTGCGACGACAGCTTCCAAGACCCCCCGAGGCAGTGGCTGAACCAGGGCTGCAGTGCCGAGGAGACCACGGGCCTGCTTGGTTCGGCCACGGGCGGCGTATATGCCATGGAGTGGAACAGCGACCACATCTCGGTCTGGAGCTGGAGCCACTCTCAGACGCCGGCGGACCTCCTCGCGGGTACTCCGGATCCGCTGAAGTGGGGCACGCCCTCGTATCACCTCTCGTCGGCCACCTGCAACATTGACAAGGTCATTAAGGAACAGAAGATCGTGCTCAACCTCAACTTCTGCGGCGTGACGGCCGGGAATCCGGATATTTGGAACCAGGCCTGCAAGGCCAGCACGGGAGCGGCGACTTGTGTTGATTATGTGGCCAACAACCCCAGCGTCTTCGACGACACCTTCTTTAAGGTCAGGAGCATCAAGATCTACAAGCACAAGGACACGCCTAAGCCGACCACGACGTCGAGCACCAGCTCTGCAACCTCCAAGACAAGCTCCACCTCCTCTTCGTCAAGCACTACAAGTACTTCGTCCTCTTCAACCTCGTCCTTGACCTCTACCTCCACCTCTGCCTCGACCTCGACTTCTGCCTCCGCCAGCAGCACCAGCATCAGCAGCACCGTCACGTCGACCAGTTCTGACGCATCATCGACAACTCTCTCGTCTTCTACAGACACCTCGAGCACCACAATCGACCACTCGTCCACCTCGACCGGTGGGAGCTCGACCTCCATAACGACGGATTCCACCACTTTGACCCCCACCTCTTCCTCCTCCTCGGCGACAGAGACGGACTCGACCTCCGCCTCGACCACCAGCGCGAGCTCCAGTTCCAGCTCCAGCACTGGCTTCACGCTCAGCACCATCTACACCACGCGCTCGTACACCGTCACCTCCTGCGCGCCCGAGAAGACGGACTGCCCCAACGGCGGCGGCCACCACGTGGTGACGGAGACGGTCGCGGTGTCAACGACGACCTGCCCCGTGACGGAGCCGACGGGCGAGCCGACGAGGACGAGCACGCGGGCGCCGACGGGCTGGGTCACGTCCACCATCACGACGACCAAGGTGTACACCATCACGTCGTGCAAGCCGGCGGTCACGGACTGCCCCACGGGCAAGGTGACGAGCGAGGTCGTGGTCACGACGACGGTGTGCCCGGCCGGGCAGCCAACGGGCAAGAGCGGTCATGATGAAGATGAAGACCATGACGACCACGGCGGCAGCGGCACCACGACTCGGTCGACGATCCTGTCCCGGACAACGACCAAGTACGCCACCCGGCTGTCATCGTCGTCGTCGAGCACGCCCGCCACCACCAAGGCGTCCACGTCGCCGGCGCACAGCAGCAGCAGTGGCAGCAAGGACCACAAAGAGACGACTCTGAAGCCGACCTCGACGGGCTCCGGGGCGGGCAGCAGGAACGCAACCACCTCGTCCACGTCATCTGCCAAGGCCGGGAAGGGGACGGAGGTCGTCACTGTCAACGGTGGGGCGGGGAGGGGCGTGAGTGTGCTTGCGGCCGTTGCTGGTGCCGCTTTGTTGTTTGCCCTGTGAGGGTATATAGAGGGTGTTGTCGCTGGGTTGGACTTTGTCTCTTATTCAACTTTCTTTTCGCTCGTGGTCAAAATTCTCTTCCGAGGGGGATAAACTATTATGTTTCTCCTCTTTTATTCTTCTTTTCCTTTTTCTTTTTGTTCATATCCCAGCGCTTAGGCGCTGAGTAGCAGTGGAAGGGTGTTTAAAAAAATCTTGGATAATTCCCTTTGCCTGGGTAGGTAGGTATGTACTTAGGTATTCATGTGTACCTTCCATTTTGGACTCACTTCTTCACCCCTGGGATGTCTTATCCAATTGAGGGCGGCGACTCCATTTTTGTTCTTATCCGATCAAAAGACAATTAACACCATATCTAAGGTACCTATCTGCCTACCTACTCAACCGCCTAACCTCCCGCCGCCTCCCCCCTTACATTACCAATCCGTTGCACAGTACAACCTACAAACGGCCCCCAATCCTCCTCCTCTCCCCCTCAAACACCCGTCACCGCCCAGCCGCCCGCCTGGCGGATGAAGGTGATGCCGCAGAAGTCGTGCCTCTCCCAGTCCGTCCACCCGTAGCTGTAGCTGCGGTACAGGGCCGACCCGTCAGAGAAGCTGCCCGCGCGGTAGGCGCCGCAATCGTCGGCGATCATCTCCCCGGCGTGCACCCACGACTCGGCCGTGCATCGGGGCCCGTCCCGCCACTGGCAGTAGAAGGCGACGACGCTCCCCGAGACGGACCAGAGCGTCATGCGCCGGGCCGACCCGTCGTAGCCGTCGCCGCCGCCGCACCGCCTCTGCAGGCCCGCGTCGGCCTCGTCCGCTTGGCCCCGGCCCAGGCCCAGGCTGTCGCAGCCGACACCCCAGTGGGACGCCTCGAGGCTCGAGCCCGCGCGCTCGGGGCCGGCGGTGGACGGAGGGGGAGGAAGGGGTGGCATTGTGGTGTTGTTGACTGGGGGGCCGAGGATAGATATCTTCGGGGTGCCGTCTGCATCATAAATCAGGCTCCAGTTCCCGTTGAGGGGCGTCTTCAGCTCGGCCAGGTCTGAGTCTGAGAAGCTGACGGGGATGAGTGGGAAGGTATTCTTCGCCACCACCGTCTGAGCGGCGGGCATGTCGTTGTCTGCCATCTCAACCCCTAGCTTGTGGCCCATTGATGCCGTTGGTTTGCCCTTTTAATTTGGCGAGATAGGCAAGCAGGACATCGTTAGCTTCTGTCATACGTCCGTCCCTCACTTCACAGTATCTAGGAGACTGACTCGCTCCTTTGATTGTCTGATTAAGTATGGAACGCCCGCAGCGACGCTAGCTAGAAGGGGGAAGCTCGTTACAGTATGGACGCGCATTATTGAATCAAAATGTTTCTGGATATTTTTGGTCAGAGAGAGAAAAAGAAGGAAAACCCCCAGACAGGCTGATAGAAGTCCTTCGACCCCCTTAACAGCCCGAAGGGATTCTCCATACTAGGGGAACAACCCTCAGGTCAGCTGAGAATACAGAGAATGGAGGTCAAGTGAGGCCGTCTCACCAGCAAGGGCCGGGTGCGACTGGAACTACCTTGATGTTTGGCTTGTGCATCCCACGTTTGGCGATATTGAATCGGGAACCCCGGCGTCGCCTCGACTGAGGGCTCGGCATTTACTCTGATGCGTATGAAAATATCTTCTGCTGCCGGGCCCTGGTAGGATCTGTGTCTAGCTTCACAGGATTGTACAATATATTCGCTGAGGGGAGAAAGAAGTGCACAGAGGGTGTGCTACCCAATCGCCCCATTCGGCATCAGCATCTCCCACGAGCTTTTGACATACACATTCTCTTGCCCGCCTGCTTGGAGGGCGTAAGCTCTCATTCCCGAGCCCCCACTACCCCCGACTGCCCACCAAACCGAAAGACCCATGACAGTAGTCTTCCCCCGTCACCCCCCTAGCTTAGCACCAATCAAGGCAAGCTCATGTGCAGGTCAAACAGCGCCCCAAAGTCAGGCGACCCCAACCCGTGACGGGGTCCCACCCCGGCGAGGCCGCGAACCCTTTCCCTCCTCGAGGCCGCCGTCGCAGCCCGCGTTCGACCCGGCCACGACGTCGTTGAGCGCCTCCGGGTGCGCATAGAGCACCCACTGGGTTGAGCCAGCCCGACGGTGCCCTTGCCCGTCTGGAGCCGGGCGTCGGTTCGTCGGGGCGAGCGACGTGCCCCCCGACGACCGTCACCCACGGGTACGAGGCCGGGAGGGTGGCGCTGAACAGCTGCCGAGGCGGCTCTCGGCGGTGGCGGTCCCCGGGGTTCGACACCACCATGGCGGCCGGCGCGGGCTTCCCGGTCGCCGGGTCGAGGCACCGGCCCCGTTGGCCCGCGGCGCCGCCGGCCCCCGTGGCGGCCAGCACGGTGACCCCCTGGAGGGCCAGCTTCAGGTGCTCGAGGCACTGGCGCCCGAGGCGGGTGTCCGGGAAGTCGGCCTCGCTCCAGGCGTACGAGACGGAGACGACCCTCGGGGGGTGGCGCGCCTGCCGCAGTCTGTCGCGTTGTAGGCGTCCTTGCAGCCCCGCGAACTCGGCGCCCGGGTGGGCCGGGCCGTGCCCCGGGTCCAGCGCGCCGCAGTAGGCGCCGTCGAAGGCGGCCAGCATGTTGTTCAGGTTCCCGAAGACGAACTTGACCCCGACCTGGATGTTGGTGACGGGCTGCCGGCCCGCCGACCCGGCCAGGGAGATGGCGTAATTACTTGAAGTCGAGGGCCGGCTCCGCGTTGAAGGGGAATCCCCGGACTTCTGTCTGCATGTAGCCGCCCTCGATGGGCATGTACTCGTGCCGCCGTCCGACCGGCTCTGGCTCGAACAGTGAGAAGCCGTCTAGATCCTCGGCGAGCCAGGCGCTCCAGAAGCTCTGGGAGATGCCGAACGTGTTCTCTGGGTGGGGCTGCTCCGTTGCTTCCTTTCCGGGAAGATGAGGCATGTTGTACATCCTCCTGAGGCACTCCGGGGTTGTGTATCTAAAACAGTTGACTTAGAGTGCCCTTAATCTTCTGTCTTATGAGTAATCTCTTGAGACTTTGGTCTTCCGTGTCTGTGGTTGAGATCGAGGTTGAAGGGGGTGAAATATGGCTGCTGTGAGGGAGACCAAACGAGCTGTGACCGAGAGGAAAGGGCGGCTGAATGAAGCTGATGTGCCGAGACAGTGACAGTGGGAGGCTGTACTCCTCCGTGACAAAAACAGCACCGAGTCTATCCGGGATAGATACAGATGGCGAGTGTACATCATCCAAGAGATAGCGATAGCGCGCTTTGAGGAACCTCTCTGCCTTCTGAACTGTTGTGTTGAAGGAGAGGTGACTGCGATCATGAGATACTCTCAGGTTGTATGGGGGAATGCCGGACATTTTCAGCCAAGTTAGAACATCCCGCCTTGATCTCTTTCAGGGGCGCAAACTCTCTGGCCACTCTGGATGCGCTCCAGTGCTGCCCAGCACCTAGGGAGGAAGGGTTGGAGAGGACCTTTTCAAGGTGTTGAGCTGCCGCTAATATGCTGCTCTCAGGCAGAGCTGGAGATTTGTGCATCGCCATGGCTTCATCTTTTCTGTCTTGGACCCGCTTTCCAGCCATGTCCATGTTTGGGGCGGTAGATAATTGTCTTATCGTCGTAGGGAACTGTGATCGTGGTGCAAAGGAGGCCAAGGAGCAAATTAGTGGTGAGCTACATGCTACTGCTAATATGTGCAAGCATCTTAGAGCTGGTTTCAACGACATGGCTGCAACCGCCGTCTCTAGGGAAGAAATGGAAAGACGGCCTTAGGGGTCAAGCTCTTGAAAGAATTCGTTCTGATTGTCTTGAAGATATGAGCCCCTGATGGGCCCAGGTTCGTTGGTCTCACCGTCTCTTTAATTGCCAGTTGCAACTTTATCTGCCTCCACGTCTCCTCTATTGATCATGAAAGTCGGACGTGAGCCCTTCCTCGCTGCAACGAACTTCAAGAGGCCAGGGAATCCAGTATCATCCGTAAACCAGGAGTCAGGGGCATGGATCGTGCTGCTCTGTTGGTTGTCGTTGGATGCTGATGGTTCTGGTGAGATCGCCCCTTAATTATCTCCAGCTCGACAGGCCTTGCAGGGCCGACGAACTGCGCAAGTGGAAAATCATGCGGAAGCCCTTCTCCATTGATCCTCGATGTCTTCCTAGTGAAGGGCGGCGCTGTGCCTGTCCCACTCAAGTATACCACATACGCAGCGGTTCAGTGATGTTGAATCGTGTTCAAACCTTTCAAGGTAATCTGCTCGCTTCTATTCAGTTCAAAGTCGTCGTTGAAAGATTCCCAGTTGCACCCGCAAGATGTGATATCTGTTGCATCCGGGTCGAAATCAGCGGGGACTTATCTGACACTGAATCGACATGCATATGGTATTTAGCCTGGCTGCCACGAGATAATAGAATGCGGCGTGATATTGCTCGACCGTTAGCAGTAGAAGGCATTGACATACCTAGCGAGTTAGGTAGGTAGGTTAGGACAAACACACAGTCGTCAGCCTATACTTGTCCTTTTTGAGGTGCCTCATCATAGCCTCACCTCGCCGCTACGCTTCGCCGAGAGTGGTGATAGGTAAAAGGGTTGGTGGTAGAAATCCGTGAGAAAGAGGCGATGAGGACTTGCTCTAGATTTCCCAAAGACCTTTGAAATTGGTATACGAACGTATGAGTGTTCTGAGTGCATAGCCACCAAGACCGCTCCATAGAGGCTCCCTAATTATGTTATATAAGGGTGCCAGCCATGAATCGAACCACGAGAGCATATCATCTTTGTTCAAGCTTCAACCCATCCATCCTTTACCCAGCCCTGCAAGCCTTTTGACTCCCTATACCTCTACGGTTCAGCCAACAATCTATCTTGAATCTTGTAATCTCACGGACTAAAGCTGACGCGTCACCAAACTAGACCGGATAGTCAGAGGCAAAATTCACAATCTCTCTTCCCCAAGGTTGACTGAAGTCAGAAGCTCCGGTCTCACATCGCTTACTACCTGAAACGGAGAACAAAAAGCTGGTCTGTCAAGCCATGTGCGTCAATTTTTGTTTGAGCAAAGCAAACCCTGAGTTCTATGTGGAGGGTTGCATGCTGGGCTGCCTTCGAGCCGCAAGACCTGCAGATGACGGCGAGCCCATCGACCTAGGGAAGCTTGCGAGGCTCTAAGCTTTGGCGGCTCAGCACCGAGAGAACTGAGGAGATCCAGGGCTACAGAAGGTAATATCGACAGTGCATATTTAGTCACGCTGGGCAAACATACTGTTAGGAATCTTGGGAGCGATTCATAATTATTCGCCTTGTGTCTTGCCAAGTTTCCCTGGGTAAGTTGATATGCCACCAACAGCGACCCTCAAAGTTGGACTAGCATGTCTAGGACTCTATGCAGTCAACAACATGTACGCATAGTCTTGTATATTTAGGCTGAATCGGACTCATATTTTCATTGCCTTTGCCTCGCGATGACGGATGAGTTGAATGCAGCAGGGCTATCCCAAGCCGCATCAGAACCGCCTCCGTACAGGCCGCTGGGACCAGAAATCATGATTCGGTAATGTTCGCCGAATTCCCTTGCTGAAGTTACCAAAGTGCGGTAGAGTCTACATGCTAATTACAGCAGCGGATGAAAGGATCAAACGCCAACAGACGGCGTGTGTCACGGATGAAAACTGCAGAGTGGTCTTATAATACTATACAGTTTGGTAAGGCGTCTGGGTGAGTGCCTATAAAACCGGGCGAAGGAAGACATCTAAGGCCTTGGAGACTTGGAGAATGAGCATGAAGTTGACGTTGTCCCAGTGCTTAACACTGGTTGGTGTTTTGTCATGGCTTCGGCGACTTGGTGGACTGAGAGAAGAAGCGTTAAGACTCAAGACTCAAGACCACAAACCCCCGGACTGATTATAAAAGGTCTGGCGCAGTACACCATTAAATGTCTGAATGCATCTCTAGGCTTCATGGACTGACAAGTGACATAGCCGTTCGCCAATTCTCCTCTTTCTGAGTTGGCTGTCACTCAAGATTCAACTGCCTCAACCTGACATTCTATTCACTAGCTGGCAGAGAACCAACCATCTTCCATTCTGCTTTGATCAGCAACCAGCTTGGCACGATGAAGCCTTTCTCAGGCATCCAGTTCAACTTCCTAGCATTCATGGCAGTCTCCTGCAAGGCCACTCCTGTCACTCCTGTCACTCCTGTCACTCCTGTCACTCCTGTCACTCCTGTCACTCCTGTCAAGCCTCGCAACGGGGTTTTCGAACCTGCTCTTCCCCCGGCCCTCGTCAGCTTCTCGGAACTAACGAGGCTNCGGCCCTCGTCAGCTTCTCGGAACTAACGAGGCTGAAGGTGCCCACCGATGGCGTCTGGGCCCTGTCCTAAGGGAACGAGTGGAAGCCCTAGCATCGACTTCCTCGGCTCCACGAAAAACACGACGGCCGCAGGGGCACGAGGCCAAGCCGCCACCGTGGCGCCGCGGGGAGCCGCCAGGCTGGAACGGGGCCTCGATTCGATCTCGGCCCTCTGGATAAACAGTATTATGGAATCGGTTGCGATACCATCCAACTCAATAATTATGATAATTACGGACAACGCCGCCAGGTCGCTGCAGACCAACTGTGGCAACGGCTCGTACTAGGGTGGGAGTCACTCCGACGCCAAAGAGAAGGACCGCGGCTACAGCTACGCATATACCAACCAAGTGTTGAAAGATTTTTGCAACATCCGTCTCTTAAAGTACATTTCTGTGCCATCCATCGATTGATTGCGGGCTCTGTGCGGCCGGGACAGTCTCGGGGACGTTGGAACTAAGACAGGGAGGGGGACAGACACTTGCGAGCCAGGGGGAAGTTTTGTCGGGGAACCTAGGATTAGTTTGGGGCCTCCGTTATGCTTGATGCTAAGATGCAGTCCTCTACCAATTGGATATTTGTGCCCTTCTGACTGCTGATGGATGGAGCGTGTGAGCAGCCTGATGCAGCCAGCTACGTTCTAGTACCGCCAGGCCCCAGATGAGATTCTGTACCAACACCAAGTAATCTTTGGGTCTTGGGATCAGCCGAGGGCGTTGGCAGCAAATGTTTCAAGGGCGCTCTGTAAGCGAGTGGGGTTGAGGGCGAGATCCATCTATTAACAGACGATTTGCACTTGGGTTTGCACCACGTGAGACCCAAGGGGAGTTTAGGCTTCTGTCTGGCTACATCGTTACGAACACATGGTTACCTTTACGAGTGCCTTATTAGTGCCTTATAAATGCCACCAGTAGCTGTCTGAAAATCCCGCCATCTCCGAGGCAGCTCTCTTCGAGTTAGCCTAGCTAGTCTAGCTAGTCCAGCTAGCTTGACAGTCAAATCGATCTTTCGATTTCAAGTCCAAACCAGCCTGCCTACTTTGTCACTTCTCACTCATAGCCCTTACAAGTGATCTAGTTCTTCGGGACCCCATTGTAGCCATGAGCGAGAGCCTCGAGGATAAGACAAACGAATCGCCGCCCAAGGGCAAGAGGCGCGGGAGAAGGAGATAGAGAGGATGAGAAAGGAGTCGGAGGAACATATGAAGGGCTTCCCGGGCATGCCGCAGGAGCCCCTGAACACGGAGTGGATAGGCCCTACGTTCAACCCCATATGGGACATGGATGAGGTACGTTCGCATATGTCTCAACAGAAACAAGGATGGATCGCCAGCGACAATAGCACACTGCGCCCGGGGCAAGAAGTCCGGCGCAAGAGACCTGGGCCGCTGACACGGCGTCCTGGCTACAGGAACTCGACTGAGAGACTCGGAGCAAAATCGGCATTCTCATGCGCAAGTCCAGCACCACCGCCCTTTCCCCCGACGAGTTCGAAGGGGTCATGAAGGAGATGAGGGAGCTGCTTGCGGGCCGGCATGCTGATTTGCTCCCTCGGGTGGAGGACATGATGACTGGAGCCTGGAAGATGCAGGCTGAGAGAGCCAAGAAACCTGAGAAGCCGATCTCTGCCGAGGAGGTCGAAGAGATCTTGGCGATGATGAGGACCAAGATGAGGTTGCAAGTTGCTCCTGGGCCGGATTACGAGGCATTCTGCAAAAAGATGGAGGACGATATACTGTCCCACCGAAAGCGAGAGCTCGACGACTGGGAACGGCACGTCAAGGAGGCGGAGAAGCCGGAGAACGCGATGGGAAATTAGGGAATGAAATGCTGTATGTTGTCACATGAGGTTCTCGAATTCAAATTGTTCTCGTCTTGATGACCGATGAGATAGATGGATGGATAAGGCCAAAAGCACAGGGGAAACCAAAGCATTTGGCCAGATGATACATCACGTGACTCTGCGTACACCGCCTCGATGCCAAGCCGCCAGATTCGACTTCTGGACGCCTTCTTTGCAGCTGCTGCCTGGAGTGCGAACCAGTGCCATCATGGGGCAAGTGCCCATGGAACCAGAGTGGCGACCAAACTAGTTCGCCTCATTCTGGTCACTGGCATCAAGTTGGGCATCCCTCAACTCTCTCGTCCCGATACCTCGTCTTCAATCGACTCGGACAATGAGACGAGAGCGACGCGCATCCCTCGATCGACTCGACGACTCTCGATCTCCGTGGGACCGACCCACGACATCTTTTTAGAGTTCCGCAACGTCGAACAAACTCATTCTGCTAGTCACGCTCGACTGTGGTGAATAATGGACTAGGCCGAAATCCTTCACCTAACCCCTCTACCCTACTGGATCCTAGGCCTCACTCTTTCGACTGCCATTGCGATACCACGGTTTTGGTGCCTGACTTTGGGGCGAGCATATTTTGTCCGACTTGGTATATCCTCTTAGGAAGACGAGTACTGGACCACCTGCCTACCTAGACTAGTTACCCGTCTGCCCATCTCGCACTGCCTTGCACCGCCTTGCCCGCTCTGCCCCTGCCTGACATAATATAGTCTGTTTCTGTTGCCTTCGTCTTCTGCCCCTAATTTGACTAGGACACACTTCCGCCGCCCGTCTGGTTCCTCTCTTTTGGCCGTCCCAACGCGACGACGCGCCGCCCGGTCTCCGCCCACCTTGATCCGTTCACCCTTCCGCTGTTGGGATTGTCGGTGGGTGTCAAAAGTGGCTGTTAGTCCTCAACCTCATTTCCTGTTGGTCCTTCTCCTCTTTCTTTCTTTATAACAGGTCGATATGGGGCAAACTGACCATGCCTGGACAGTGCATCAAACTTGACACTTTTTCACCTTGAAGTTCTTATTACAATCTTTCCGCAACGTTTCCTCGGAGCAACTTAGCTGTATGGCAAATCCCTCTTCATCTCCCATCTGCTAGTCAGCTCATGGTAGAGTTCACTTTCTCTGACTCTATTACTTCACTTGTCCGTCTGCAGCCTTTCAAGCATCATGAACGGGCCGGGACCTTCTCCTGGATCTTCTGGGTCGCCGAACCTAGGCAGCTCTAACCCAAATGCCGAGATGGATATGGACCAGATTTGTGGCAATATCACCGGGAGTGCCCACGCCGATGTGATAGATACCCTCGCTGGCATCACCCACTCATCGACTGGCGCAGGCCGGACCAGTCTAGCGTATTGGTATGCAGACATAGCCGCGCCGTGGAATCCGCTCTCGAAGAACACCTCCGGTTCGGGATATGGACGGTTCCGGGGGCTTCCCCGGGCGGCCCTGGGGGGTTCCGGGAGCACCGCCACCGCCGCGGGCTTGGACGCCTTCAACGGCTACCGGACCGGCCCCGCTTCAGATTCCTCGACAATCCCACCCGGGACCAGTCTAATTGACTCTGGCTACTCGAGCGGGCCCAGACCCAGCGTTGGCGACCCGTCCATCTATAGCGACACCACGGAGACTCGGAGCCTCGCCAGCCGCATGAATGAATTCCAATTCCAGGGGTTGAGCTCGGCGCTCATGCCGCCGGCCGAGACCGGGTCCCAGCGCGGCGTGTGGGCCTCGCCCGGGATTCGGTCGCCTTCTGTGATACCAGCCAGCCTCGAGGGGAACAGCCTCGCGTGTAGGCTCTGTCTGCACGTTTGCAAAAACCGCTCCGAAATGAAGTGAGCCGCCACATCCACTTCCTTGATGCACACACGATGGCGTCACCCCCCATGTGCAAAAATCTTGCTGACACTAGTATCTTTCCCCTCCCTCCAATCATGATACGATAGGAAGCACAACAAACGCCATACGAAACCGTACCGTTGCAACGAGCCGAACTGTCGCCGCACTGACGGGTTCGCCACCTCGAACGATCTCGACAGGCATACGCGAAGCAGGCATCCAACGGTAGCATCGAATGGACTCCGGTTCAAATGCCACATCGGGCCTTGCCGGGGAAAGGAGAAGCTCTGGCCTCGAGCAGACAACTTCAGACAGCACCTGAGGAGGATGCACTCTGAGGTCAACCTTGACGTTGACGGCTGTCTCGAGAAGTTCGAATATCGGTAAGCCTGCTACTCAAGCTCGGTGTTTCGGCTGTAGATGGAACTAACCAGCCCAAATCAGTGGGTCTGAGGCTCAAGCGCAGCTTGCAAACAATGATCTGGCGGGAGTGGGGTCCGACCATCTCGACCTGCCCATGACGGACATCGGGACCGATGCACCAGCTACCAGCTCCCTGTGTGAATGGGCGGAACAGGGCGCGGGCCCCGATGTCCAGGACGTTCATGATCACCAGGATTTCCGGGATGCTCAGGATGCTCAAGACGCTCAAGACGCTCAGGATTCTCATGATTCTCATGATTTTGAGGGTCAAGTACCGCTTGAAGATGGCGACATACGGTTGGGACATATTGATAATATGTACCCCGCAGACCAGAGCCTGATGGTCGGGAGCCAATTCTCCTCATTTTCTCCCCCTAGTGACTCCCAGGATCAGGACCAGGATCAGCACAATGACAGGACTGGGCCAGACGCCCATTTGGCCACCACCGGACTGCACCTGGCCCAGATTGCGCAACAACAACTCCCCGCACCGTCGTCTGAATCGCAAATGGCCACCCCGGAACCTCAGGAACAGTGCGTCAGACCGGATGTGTTGAGCTATAAGAAGCCGGCCGCCACTCCGACCAGCCCAGGGAAGCCCAGCCGGGACTTTGAGAGTCCCCAGAACGACAAGGATGTTTATTTGACCGATGCCACTGGCGACCCCCCCCTTGGAGGGCGGGAGGAATCCAACGCTCCCTCTGACCTTTTCTCTGAGGATCTCCCAGACCTCTCAGACCTTTCGGAGACTCCTGATGATGATGATGATGGTGATGATAACGACCACCAATCTGAAGATGGCTCATGGCAACACCCGATTGATATAGATGCCCCCGGTGAGGCCGAGTCGCCGATGGACACACGCACCACCGTCGGCTCTCCTTGTCACCCACTTGGTCATTCGCCTAGTCACCCGCAAGACTCTGACAAGGACCCTAATGACCCGACCGTCCTATCCAAGCCATCGGAACTAGTCCCAGCCCAGTCCAGTGATGATGAGAATGAGGATAGCGATGGTCATGGCGATGGCGGTGGCGACGGCGACGGCGATGGCGATGGTGATGGTGACACCATTGACGAAGCACAAGCCACGATCAAGTCATGGCAGGAGAAAGGCATCTGGGACAAGCTCGTCGAAAAGCTTGGCTACCAGAAGCTCAAGCAGTCGTACAGACCGAAGAAGCAGGCCGCCTCGCAGGCGGATTCGGGCGAGAGCCGGCGGTTCTCCTGTTCCAAGTGCCCCAATCGCTTCCGTCGCAGATGCGAGCTCAAGTAGGTCCCACCTTCGCTGACCGTACTCTTGCCGGCGACGACACCTTGCTGGGGTTAGCCCGTCCCGTTTTCTTTTTTGCCAAGTTCGTCTCACTCACAAACGCCTGACAGGAAGCACATGAAGCGGCACGACAAGTCTTACGGCTGCACCTTCGCGACCTGCTCCAAGGTGTTTGGCAGCAAGAGCGACTGGAAGCGGCACGAAAACAGCCAGCACCACCAGCTCGAGGTGTGGCAGTGCCAGGAGAGGGTGGCGGTGCCGGCTGCCGCGTCGGGGAACAGGGGCGGGGACAACGACAAGGACGACGACGACGCCGCCGCCGTGGTCTGCGGCAAGATCTGCCACCGGCGCGAGACCTTCCGGGCGCACCTCCACCGGGACCACTGGGGCCAAGCCTTCCTGGACGACCCGAAGCTCGTGGACGAGAAGATCGAGAAGGCCCGGGACACGGACCGGCACTGCGAGCGGTCGTTCTGGTGCGGCTTTTGCGAGGCGGACGTCGCGCTCAAGAAGGCCGGCCTGGAGGCGTGGCACGAGCGGTGCGACCACATCGACGACCACTACTCCGGGCGCAACGTGCCCAAGAAGGAGATCTCGCAGTGGAGGGAGCGGCAGCAGCCGTCGACGGGCGACGGGGATGCGGAGCCGCCGTCATCCAGGTCCAGGCCGGGGCGGGACCACCAGGCTCCGGGCTCGCCCGATCGGTCTTCTGCCGGGGAGAAGAAGCACGCCAGGGAGGGTTCCTCGGAGGGGGACGAGCATCGGCGGCAGAAGAAGCGGGCCAAGGCGTCGGGGTCGCTTGTTTGGTTCTGTGTAAGTTTTCATTGGGGGGTTCCCCTACGATTCCATCATCCCGTTGGGTGTGGCATTGCCGACGTCGTCGATGGCTGACCTTTCCGACCCCTCTACACAGTGCAACTGCAAGGACTGGAACCAGGTCGAGATCGCCTCACACTGCTTCAACTGCGAACACGCCCGGTGTAAACGATGCTCGAAGAAGTACACCGAAGTTAACAATGATGCCTAGTGAGAGCAACTGCATTTGCGCGGCGATTCCATTGTCTAGCGGGTGCACCTCTTTACCTTTGCTTACCAGAGACAAGTGTTTTTCGATTTGTCATGACCTTATGATAATGTTTCCTAGATATTGTTGTTGATGATGAAACAACTGGATGACCATCACGTTTCTTGGTCGTATATGGGACGTGTAATACCTGGAGTTTCTTCATAGTTTTATTCTTTCTTTTCTAAAATGTTTGTATACCTTTCTCTTGGTTTTTGGATTTATTCATTTATTTTCTTTTTGGATGGATGATATCTGTTGCCGCTCTTGCCTTCGTGTTCGAGCATATGACTTGTAAGAAGCAAGCCTGCAATTCTATTTTCTTCCCTTCGCTCGCTATAGAACCTACTGGCATTCAGTGATACCATTTTGACTCTCGACCGTGGTTGCACTACTGCTGTGTGATTTGCTCAAGACCTTCTGCTGAGGTTCCTTTCCCCTCGTCGAGGATTGATTGACCATGTGTAGAAAGTCACAGGTAGTGGTGCTTTACAAGACGACTTCACACCCACGTCTTAGGCCACCAGGCGCCCTCGAAGCACTATTTGACTTGCCTAGTTTCCTTCGCAGCGGTGCCGTCTTCCCCACCCTCATCGCTAGATATCTACCTCGGTAGGCGCTTCTATAGGTGGCTAGGTAGGTAGCAGGTGGGAGTGTGGTACGTGTGTGTGTGCCAAAGCTGTGACTGTATATGCCCTCGAGGCCGTTTGATCACTACAGGCGGTGGACTGGTAGCACTGGGAGGGAGGCATCCAGCCTGGAATGCACTGGCACTCTCCCCTCAAAACCTGTTGTCTCCCCAGTCGGAATGTCGCCTGAACAGGGCACTACCGAGCCCCTCCCCCTGGCCCCCAAAGGACGAACAGATAGACACCTGACAGCCATTGTGCAACGCCACGCTGTGCAAACTTGGCTGTTGGTAGCCGTCAAAACATCCCCCCCCTTTCCTCACTCTCATAGGCATATCTTTCCCTAGGTCACCAATCTCTCCAGCGCTCATCAGGCGGCTAGTTGCATGCAGACGGGGCGTTCACACCGAGATCCCCACACGGAGGCAACCAAAAAACCAAGCAACCAAGCCAAAGGGCGGGCATTCCCTGCGTTCGTCACCCAGAACGGCCGTTCCCTCAGCTGGAAAAGTTTGTTACTTACTTCAAGTCATATTCTTCTTTTCTATCTCTTTCCTATATTTCTCCGTATCTTTTCCTCCCGCGCGGATTTATCATCTTCGTCAGCTCTTCCATCTCTACGGCCGAAAGATAGAAGGGGAGGCAGACCGCCCGGGCGCAGCAGGTAGGGTGCGGCTGAACTTTCAGTCCCTCTGTTAGAACACTATGTACGAGTCTAGTACCTACCATATGTTGGAGGAGGTACCTATATACTGGGCACACAGGGGGAAGGTTCCGGTGGGATGGCTGTGACGCTTGTGTGAAGGGATGATCGGGGTGTGTTTCTTTTTTTCTTCCTTGAATAGCCGAAACGTAAGAAAAAGATTGGGCGCACCAGGCCCCTGGCACGACGGCATGGACCATATTTGCCCGGATGGGCTGCCACAATGCGACTTAATACTCTGTCTCCTGACAATTTCCTGGCTCTCTCATCTCGGTAGATACGTAGCTATCGGGGTGCTAATAACGCGGTCGCACACTGCACATAGGTACCGAGGCACATACCTACGCAGTACGTACCGCCGAGAAGCTTTTGATACCAACCTCGTCGTCCCTGGCGTTTCTTATTACCCGTGTCACGTAAGACGGAAGCGAAGAGCAAAGGTATTGGAAGGCAAGATGTTCTGGTGGTGTCATGGATGCCCTTTTCCATCCCAAAAAAGGAATGATCGTGATGGGTGTGGGAGAGAGAAAACGGGGTGGAGGCCGGACCTGCCTATTACTAGCACGTACAGTAGGCAGTAGGTACGTATCCGTATTCTGTGCTGCACATCCAGAACGTTTCGTGCATCTGAGCATCCCACAGCTTGCGACGATCGGGCGAGCCACCCACGTAGAAATTCTCATTTTTCATTCTGGAGGCCTTCGTTTCGCGGCCGGCCACCGAATCGAGTCTTTCGGATTCTTTCTCGAGGCCCTTGCCAGATCGGAGGAGGGCTTGGTCACCTTTGGGTGACTTTGGATGGTACCATTTGGCAAAGCAGGCAACCAGGCAGGCGGGAACAGTGAACATGCACGATGCACGTCCGAGTTTGCCTTGCCGCACATCCCACCATCTCAGCCACCGCCAGTCTGACGATTGATCAGAAAAGGGTGGATGGGGAATGCCGATTTTTCCTACTACACCTATGGGATGCCGCCCGGTCAGATTACTCTACATCGCTGGAACAGACACCCCCCCTCTCTCTTCCCTCCCTCCTTCCCCAACCATAGTCAGTGATGGCGCTAGAAACAGTCGGCAGCGAATCAATGCATAATCGATGGGGCTGGGTCGGTGCTGTGTCCGTGGAGCGAACTACTAGTCCGGAGCTGCCCCGGGTTGCTTCCCTAGAGTCCCTTCGAAGTCGGGTCACTCACTCGTGGACATACCATCCATCCTTCGATCCAGTGCCGCGAGGGGAGATGCCAGTGTCCTGCGTGCGTGATAACGCATGCGCCAGTGCTAAGTTAAGCACGAGTACTGGTGCATTTCAGCAGGTTTTCTTCTACCCAGCCCACATAGGTAGGCAGGTAGATGTATAAAGGACATGGACCTAGGCTGCACAAGCCCTCTGATGCAGCGATGGCGGGGCGGAGCAGCAAGGGAAGCACCCATCTCAGATGTTGAGCCGCAAACGACTATCTATCATGAGTAACTACAGCCACGATGTCATCACGTAGCGGCATTCCTCCAAGGCTTGAGTAGGATGGGTAGGGAGTTGCTACTGTTAGAGGCTCTCTCGCTATAGAGCAGCAGATACGGCGTCGCAATTTGGTACTCGCAATGGCAACATCATTGATGAGTTAGTTTCAGTTTCATTAGCGAGTGGCCGTTAGTAGGGCTCAAGGACGGGAAGAAACGCGTGAGATTCGATAGGGAAAGACAAGGAGTGGAACATTAGCCGCCGCTACTGGTATGCCGGGCGGGTTTGCTGGTTAGCCAGTACTCGAACTGTAGATCCGTCCCAAGTCCATTGGAGCAATAGCGAGTTCAAGACATATCCAAGGCAGCAGCTACTTTGAGCATTGTCGGGGGTGGCAGGTAGGGCGGAGGGTGGTGCACGGCTCTATGTAGTGTGGTATTGATTACAGACTAGACCATCAGACCGCGGCTTCCAAGCGACTGGCTTTCTGATACGTAATAATATTAAGAGCGTTGAGTGGTGGTCCGCCAGCTCGGGCGCGGGTGATTGCCAAGCCGGGCATGTCTGGTTGGTTTGCAATCAAAGCCCAAGAACTGTTCTTCCAGAATTGAACTGGGGGATGCGTGAAACATTGAGAAATGAGGCTCTTTGCTGACTAACGTCCTAACCAAGGGTCCAGTACGGATTACGCCGTGCTGCGTAGGTAATCCGTACGGTCGCAAGTGGAGGTCCCGGAGGGTCCATTCTTGAGGGCGGCTTGGAGCGAGAGACGGCTGGGTCCTCTGTCTCTAGACCCAGAATTTGAGGATGGGATTGCCAGGATACCCTTGGCACTTGGGCCTTGGGCCATTGTTCTTGACTTTGGTGACGCTTGTTCATTGTTGGTTCTTGAATCTTGATCACTTCACGGATTTCGCGACGCTGCGCGTTGAATTGTTGGGCACATTTTGCAAGCAAGGGAGGGATGGAAGGATCACGCAGGATACCACACAGGGACGGGAAAAAAATCTTTCTGTACCCTGGTCGTCCCACCATTCAAGCTCCTTTCCTTATTCTTCGATCCTACTGATAACCTGCCCTATAACAGTTATTATTATTATTAATATTATTCGCTAGCGCCCTGATACACACGTCCTCAACATGGCGCTCAGAGCTGAACTGTTGGAGAGAAATAATGTGAAGATCGTCGCCATATGCAGTCGAAACTGCTCGTGAGTCGCAGCTATCCTGCAAGCGAGAGTACCGTAGTAAAGGCGACAACAAATGACATGACTCTCCTCGGACTAATGTAGGTAGTTCCAGTTCTGGAGTCTGCAGTCTGCGGTCTGCAGTGGAGGCCTACTTGATTGCCCTGCTTGCTTGATTGCCCTGCTTGCTTGCCCTGCTTGCTCCTGCTTTTGCTCTCCCTTACCTCTTGGCCCCGCCGACCATTCCCAATCTCAGAGACCGCCGGCGGCCGCTCCAGGTGGCCTCCAACTCTGACGGGGCGTAGAATCCCTGCTCTTCTGCGTTGGTCCAGGCCTCTCAAGCGACGGGATGTCCAGGTCTCAGAGCATTTGACTGGTCCGTCAGGGTAACGGTAATCAACCAAATTGTACACGTACCAATGCAGACGGCGGCGATATGAAGGATCACAAAGAAGAAAAAAGGACCGCGACGTGCGATAACGGGTTTCCTGCACTGTCGCGACCGAGACCAGGAGTCTGCCTTATTCCATGTTTGCCTCGTTTGGTGCCCAATCAGGACCCTCCAGTTGGGGCGGGGTTGATTGATGGAATGGAACAGATCAGTTTAGATGATGGCGAGGAGACTCCTCGATTCTTCATCCGTATGTAGCAGGCAGGCTATTGCTGAAATGGATCATGGATGTACGCAGTGGAAAATGACATGGGCCATTACAAAAGCGCCCTTGCCGTCAACGACGGCACTTTCCACTGCACTGCAATAAACACCCACTCTGTCACTCTGTAGTTTGGACGGTGGCTTTCAATATCCTGCCTCTTTCCGCTTCGGGTCCTCAGCTTCTGGTTCATGGGACCGAAAAGACGACCCAGATGCGCCACAGCAAGGGGTGCCCTGGCGGGTGCTGAATGGCGCTGGATGATCGACTGGGGAAGGTTGGTCTGAAGTGGTTGCGTTGCTCCTTCAAAATCCCTCCCTCTAGGACCCTGGCTTACCTGTCACGTCCATCTGTATTGCTTGTTGGGTCCCTTACTCCCTCTACCATTTCCAATTTTGGAGGCTCTTTGCAAGGGAAGGCTTGTGAAAGGCGGACCACACGTGATCTCCGCCAATGCTGGCGAACGGCGGGCGGACCTGGGCTCCAACTTTTCCAGTTGCATCCGACCTAATTCCCACCAAAAATCACCGTGAGCCACGACCGGACCTGCAGGGTGCTCTGGAATGCACACCTCTTGTTCGCACTTCACACTTCTCTCACACTTCACACATCTCACGTCACAGTCACAAACGTGAATAATGTCGCAAATGAAGTGCTAGACATAAGCCATTTGCGGACAAATTGAAGCAGAAGTTGTGGCCACATCATGTGGGAGCAAGTGTGTGGAAGAGGCCAAATGAAAGAAGCATCCAAATTCCTAGTTGCATCTCTCTCCACCCCCCTCCCCCCCTTTTTTTTTTTTTTCGATCATCCCACACCTTCTGCCTGCTGGCAACGTGGCGCAGTGTTTATTACACTCTACTTGACGCTCTACTTGACGATAAACTGATGTCCATGATTCCTGGGCGTCCACCACCCACCTACCTTTGTACACACATCTAGCAAGTGCTAAATACGATGTACTATGCAGCTCTGTCTGGAAGCAAGGATAGGTTCAATTCCAGGGGGGCGGGGCATGACCTGCAGCGGTAGGGGTAGGAAAGGCAAGCAGAAGATGCCAAGACAACACCAAGACAAATCGACGCTGTCGCTTTTCGAGAAAGAAGCCAAGATTGACCCTCGACCACCCGGCCCACCCCTCCAAGTGACGGTATCCATCCTCCAATAAGAGCTATCCTACAGGGACCTGCGGAGTATCCCTGGCCCGCCCACCATCTTCTCCCCACTACTCACTAGTGCCGAATGCTAGCCTAGTCGACTTCTCACCGGATACCATCTTGAGAAGTGGATGACGGGCCATTAGCTCTTATCATCAAGCCACAGCATCTACTAAATACAAGGGGTACCTTCAGCTACAACAGCAAGAAATGTATGCGGCTCTGCCTTATTGCGTAGAGTCGGTGGAGGGGGGATGGAAGGAGGAGGATTCACCCCAATCCCCCCAAGGACAGACCACTCGGCGTGCAGTGTACGGCCATTAACCGTTCCCCTAGTGCCATCGAGTCTCCAGGTCCCCAAGTCCCCATGCCCCTCCCCCGTATACCATCCGCCTACACAGGCCCCCTGTGATTTGTCTCTCAGTGTCACCCATCGGGCCATATGCCATTGCCCAATGACCCTGCAACTATTTCCTTGACTCTATTTTTTGCAATGGTGTACTTGCTGGATCCAACCCTGGTTGTCGATCTAGTGATTTGGGCTGGTCGTTTCCCCATCTCTTCACGCCCATGCACGGCTTCACTTAAGAACACTACGAGGCCACCTCTTCGTCCTGCTGTCCAAGTTTGATGCTCCAAGCCTCACTCTGTTCTGCATGTGTGGATCTTCAACACCCTATCTCTCATTGTCGGCTCTCTTGAGAACATACCATCCGTAAAAGAAGCCGAGAGAGTGAGGAAGCTTCTTCGTGGCAACATCTTCCAGGAAGAAGAGAAAAGAAGAAAATCACACTGAACCACTCGGGAGCCGAATCAACCTACCACACACACATCATCATCATCATCCTCCATCCTACGTCCTGTTTGGCCGTGGCACCCTCGAAGGGAAAGTGCCGATCTACATATTTTTACACTACATCCCTACCTACCTACCTGCTCAGGAATCAACCTACCTTTCCTATTAAAGTTGTGCACATCAGACTGCCAGTCCATCGCTGTCTATCTACCACGGGTTAAAGCCTGCAAACCAGTCAGTGGGCAGACAGCAAGGCTGAGAAGGTCTTCAGCAGCAAGTCCACGCCTGTAGCTTGTTTTGGAATCCTTGGAGCCCTCCATGAAACACACCATACTCAAATTCACGCTTACATTAATCCTCGATACTGGATTTGTGTCTACTCGGTGTCGATATCCGACCACCGACAAAGTTCCGCGCCCTTGTCCCCCTTCGATTTCTGTATATCATCACCATCCAGTCCCGACCTGCCTGAGGAATCCCAGGATCACATGAGCTTGTGCAGGGCAAAAAAGTAAAGAAAAATCCAAAGCATTGGCCATTCTCAGCGGAAGCTGCCCTTCTGCGGCTCTGTTGGTTCTTGTCGTGCCCGGTGTTGCTCAGTGTAGCTTCCTGGCTTCCTAACTTCCCAGCCATCCCAGCTCCCTAGCTTTCCGCCTTTCCACCTTTCCACCACCACTCTAAAAATGGAATGTCCGCAGTCTCTGTACGGGATCGCGACATTCTTCTCGCCGCTCGGGGATCCCCCCTCACCATCCCAGTCGTTTATAGTCTCCCGGTCAGACGAGACTCTTATAGCAGACACCAGCACCAACCTACAGGGCACCATTGACCCGACACTGGACAGTGGCACCTCGTCACCATCCTCAACCTCAACAGGGTCAATGCCTGGGGTATCAGGGTTCCTTAGACCCTGGAAGCAGCCGCAGCAGGTGCAGCGATACCTGAATGATCCTCAGAAGACAGCCTTCTTCAACCCTGCACCGCTCCCGCCTCCCTCTCCTTCCCTCCAGCACCACCAAAGTGAGTACCAACTCCATCATCAGCTCGAATTTCAGCTTCAACAGCGACAGCAACAGCAGCAGCAGCAGCAGAATCAACAGCAACCGTATCAGCAACAACAGTATCAGCAACTCTCATCTTTGTCATCCTCATCCTCATCATCCGTAATCCAGCCAATCGCAGGGTTCCCTCACTCCCAGCCGCGAGATGGCTCCCCCTTTTCCTCACAGGGGCATGGGTCATCTTGTTGCAGCGCTCTGAGCCCTCCAGGAGACAGCGAGCTCTACCAGGACACCGGACCGCCAACTCCACCTGTCGACTACGCCGTAATCTCCCCTTTTAAGCAGCCGGCATCCTTTGGCAGCTGCTGGAGGCACTCGTTGCATTCGTTCTGCGACTGCACGACCGCCACTCCTATGTCATCATACGTTAATCCGTTCGAAGTCAATCCGGCTGCCCAGGACCACCACTTGGACTTCATTGATGCTGATGCTGACATCTTCGACTTCACTCCGTCGCGGGATTTCAGTCTGCAGAGCACGTCCACGGCCGGGTTCGTCGACGTCGACTTCAGCATTAAGGGGATGTCGACCCCTGCGGACCGTGACCTCATCCCAAGGGTGAGGGATGAGATCACAGTCGGCAGGAGCTCTTATCCCCGGACGCGGGGTGCAGTTTGGCGAGCGGATCGTGAGGATGACAACAATGAGGACCTCGACGATGAGTTGATGAGCCCCCTGAAGAACGAAGATGACGACGGAGATGATGACGAGGATTTCAAACCTGGTAAGGCGGGAAAGCAAACACAGAAGCGGCATGCTCCGACCGACGGATCTTCGTCCAAGAGGAAGCAGAAGAAGACAGCAACGTCATCGCAGAAGAAGCAACGAACCGGCGCCTCCAACAAAAGAATCAACAAATACACCAACAAAAACACCAGCATCAGGCTCGGCACCATTACCCACGCGTCATCCTCCTCCTTCAACCCAGGAAGGCTGCTCCCATCCCAACATCTGATCAACACCATCCCCAACAACCCTAGCCACCCGTCCGGTCGCAGCAACACCAGCGAGCCCCTCGTCTGCAAAGAGTGCAAGCAGCCCTCGACCTTCAAGGACGAAGCGACGCTGGCGGCGCACAAGAAGAAGCAGCACACCCGCCCGTTCGTGTGCATCTTCAACTTCGCCGGCTGCGAGTCTAACTTCGCGAGCAAGAACGAGTGGAAGCGGCACGTCATGTCGCAGCACCTGCTGCTGCACTACTGGCTCTGCACCCAGGATGGGTGCGCCAAGACGGCCAACAGCGGCGGCGGCAGCGGCGGGGGTGGCGGAACCACCGCTGCCGCCCTGCCCAACGGCGCCATCTTCAACAGGAAGGACCTCTTCATACAGCACCTGAAGCGGATGCACACCCCGCCGGACGTCAAGAAGCAGCAGAAGGCGGCGGCCGCCGCCGCAGGCCAGGCTGCTTCTGCCTCCGCCTCGTCCGGACGCCGCAGGTCCGCACCGGCCTCGTCGTCTCCCGCCAATCACGGCCGGGACAGCGTCGACCTCACGGTCTGGGACAGCCAGGTGCTCAACCTCCAGCGCCAGGCTGGGAAGGTGCGCTGCTCCCTGCCCACGACCATGAGCTGCCCCGTCCCGGGCTGCCGCCAGCCCGACGATCCGTCTCGGCCGACGACGTTCCGGGGCGCGACCGCGTGGGACCAGCGGATGGAGCACGTGGCGCGGCACCTGGAGCGGGCTGGCGGTGGTGGGGGCGGACACGACGAGGAGGGCGACGATGACGAAAGGGAGGAGGAGGGGCCCATCGTGTTCGGCGGGGACGGCGACCCCTCCCTGATGGAGTGGGCCGCGCGCCCGGACGTCGCCGTCATCGTCAGGAGGCCCGCCGCGCGAGGCGGTGGCTGGATGCTGAACCAGCAGCTCAAGACGGGCACGGGCAACTCTAAGAAGGGCGGCGGCGGCGGCGGCGGTGCTGGTGCTGGTGCTGGTGGCGACTCTGCCGCTAGGGGATCCGCCGCTACTGCTGCGGCCGCCGGGTCCGGGTTCGGGGTCATCCCGCCCGCGGGCGGCATGGTGCTGAGCGAGATTGTTGTTGATGGCGGGAGGCGGGGCGTGGATGAGGATGAGGGTGAGGAGGATGAAGAGCTGGAGGAGGATGAAGCGCTGGAGAAGGGTAATGATGAGGATGCTGAGGGGGAGCTTTATGAGGTTTAGGTTTTTTTTTCTCTTCTTGTTGCTTTTGCTTTGCTTGCTCTTGTCCCATCTCACTTGGGGTTGCCCTTTCCGTTTCTGTCTAATGTCTCTACTTTGTTATCGATCACTTTCTTCTTCTGTCTTGCTTGTGTTTGTCTCTCTCTCTTCTCGCCTTCCTCTCTCCACTTATACAGTCTGCTTCCTTTGCCAATCTCTATTCTATATCTTGGCCTCGGGATGGTTTACGAAAAAACATTTTGCTATGAGTCTCACTGTAATGATAGGAGGAAAATATTCTGGTAGGATTTTGCTTGAATGGTTTCATTCTATATCAGATAGGTAATTGTACCTCCCGCTGTTTGTGCTTGGCTTAATAGAGCTGGGAAGCCATTTCCTTCTCTCTATCCTCAGTACGGTGTCTCATGTGTCTCATCCTTTTAGGTGCTTCAAGTTGGCTCTCCTATCTACCTACTTAGGTACCTAGTGGTTTAGGCCTCAGCCAGCTGTCATTTGGCTTCTCAGTTCTTGCACCATTTGGGTGCTTAGTAGGTAGGCAGGTGGATCTCGGGCAGATCTCTTGGAGATCTAATACATCAACGACGTTACGACTTCAAGCCGAATACAATGGAACGCCTTGTTGATCAAGAGTTGAAGACTACCTACTAGTAGGCACCCCCTGCTAAGGCTACGGGCTGCTCTGTCCCTTCGTCTCTGCAGTTGCGTAATGTAGATGCGTACGCGGTCATGTAATTGCAACTACGTTTTTTCTTTCCTTTTTTTTTTCGCTGGATAGCACAATGTGTCGGGAGAACTTGGAGCTCATTCGCCAGCTTGCGAAAGCTCTAGCTTCAGAGACACAGAGCTGAAGAAAACATGGCCCACATATCGTGTCCAATCTCCCCCCAACCCCTTGCGCATGGAAGATGGCGTGTCCTTCCCACCATCAGACACTCATGGAAGCCATTTGGCCACCGACCACGCCCTCCATCAGCATTTCTATAAATTGCAGATGCTTGAGCTTCTACAGCATTATCGATTCTTTGGTGCCCTGCCGCATGTGAAATGACGCGCCACATATTACAAAATACGACACCCACCGAAGAAGGTGTGAAGAAAAAGGGGCTGGTTGGTTGGGGCGGCAGGATTAGAAGCTTAAGAAATGTGCAAACCCTTTTTCCTTTTCTTTTTTCTCCAGCGGTGTAACCCCAGTTCTCGGTGCGCGCTGCTTCGTCAGCACTCTTGCCTGTCCAAGACGACGAAAAGCAGCAGGGTGGAAGGAATGAGCATGAGGCAGAAATAATTAGGCCATGCAGCTACCTGCAGGAGGAATTCTGTTAGTATCCGTATGTGAGAAAGCAGGCGGTCATATCAAGACTTGACGGTCTTGGCGAGCCCGCATCTCGGCGGGTAGGTAGGTATGAGGCATGGTTACCAGCGCCAGTATGGCCAAGCGTGGCAAAGCGTGGCCAACCAGTGAGGTTTCGACTCCAGCCAGCCGAATTTCGCTGGTGCAGCGCCGACGAATTGCAACCTAGACTAGTGGTAGCTGCTGGACCACAGGACCACAGCGAACCAACCGCCCATTGGATCCATCTTCCCGTCTGAACAACCACCGCCTGAGCTTGAGGCTCTGTTCCATGGAAGCAGCCGGGGAAAAAAGCAAAGCTGACTTGGCGATGAAAGACAGATCGAGCAGTGAGTGAGGTAAAAAAAAACAAAAAACAAAGAGGAGAGAAAACAGACAGAGGCTGACATCACTGCCAGTTTCACGTTCCGCGTGAATGTTTCTATTCTAACCTACCTATCAGTCAACTGGATTGAGCGCTGAGAGCATCCACCACACCACACCATCCACCCATCCGCCTTTAGGGAGACGTGGGAATCAGAGGGGCGATGCGGTAACACCCCGCGAAACGGCTCTCTTGTCTCGGACGTTGCTGTTGTCTTGCTTTTATTATTTTTATTATTATTTGTCTCTCCCTCTGCGAAAGGACCATATGGGCTACATGGCTGACTCGGCGGCAACGCAAGCCGCCACAAGCACAAGGAGTGCGACAGCCGACCTGCAGGCAACCGCCAGCGTCGGTGGTGGTGGTGGTAGTGGTGCTGCTGCTGCTGCCCCTACGTCGTCTGCCTCCACTGCGTTTGCCTCACCTATTCCTGCTTCTGCTTCTGCTGCTGCTGCTTCACAATCGCCATCATCATCCCCACCCCCAGCATCACCGACCACAGCGTCGCACGCCCATGTGGCACCCAAGGAGGAGGGGAATCCGGAGTCAGCCGCAGAAGGTGAAACAACGACCGCCGACGGCCCCCAACCCCAAGCTCAAGGCGAGGACAATCATGACCAAGGACAGCAGGATGAGGTGATGATGAGGGGGAGGGTGCCTGTAGTTACGGACGCCCTGCCGCAACCCTGCCGTCCCTCTCCCTCTGCCCGTCCTTCCTCTCTAAGCGCCGTGCTTACAACCAGTCGCTTGCCGCCATCGGCCGCCGCCAGCACCAACGACGTGGCAGACACACCCGAAACTGCTGTTTCCACCAACATCCCACTCGCCACCGCCGCCGCCGCCGCCGGCTTCACGTCCTCGGGCCTGGGAAATCCCGACAGTGGCAGCAAAGGTTTCGAAAGCCACGGCGCCAATGCGGCCTCGAGGGTGGTGACCATGAGTGCAGGTACAGGGGTCGCCGCACCACCACCACCTCGTGCGTCAGCAGGGGGAGTCCTCGCGTCAAGCACCGGCTCTTCCTCGTTGCCCGCGGTTGCGTCTGTCGGCGGTCAGCCTGCTGCCGCCGATCTGCACCGGCCACCGTTAGCGCCAGCGCCAGCGCCACCTGCTGTTGGCGTCGTCGCTGGTGCTATTGGTGCCGTCGGTGCTGCTCGTGCCGTTGATGCGGTTGGTGTCCCTGCAGATGGGAATCTCGAAGTACCGCCAGGTAGTGTACATGCTGCAGCTCCAGAGACAGCAGTGAGCGGCAGCGGCAGCGGGACCAGAATCGCGACCCCGCCTCCCACCTCACAACCTCACCCCTCGACGGCGTCAAAGGGGAAGGCCAGGGAAGAGGCGAGGGAGAGGGGCGAATGGGAAGGCGAGAGGCCATCTTCGCAGTTCCCCTCAGCCACGGCGGCGGCGGCGGCGGCGGCAGCAGCAGCGCCTGCTCCCCAGTGGTCCCAAGCAAACAGCCCAAAGCCGGCGCCCATCAGGTTCATCGACGCCGTCGGGCGGCACTACGTCTGGCCCTGGGAGAAGGCCCGCACGTGGGAGGGGGCGGAGCGCCTCATCAACGCCGCCTTCAGGCACATCAAGCCCCCTTCGCTATGGCAGCTCGTCCGGGAGGGCAAGTACGACCTCCAGATCAAGGGCTACTGGGCGGGGCCCGACTCGACCGCCACCAACAATGCCCCCGTCGCGGGCATGGGGAACTACGATCCGTGTTGGGGCGGCCCGCCGCCGTCGGTGACGCCCATGGCAGTGCACCGAGAGACCGCGCATGCGGGGCCGTCCTCGTCCTCCGTGCCCGCAGCAGCAGCAGTAGCACGGCCTCCTCCGCCTCTGGTCCAGGTCCCCGGCATCGGCGGGGCGATGGCCGCGCCCGTTGGTGCCCCCCCGGTGGGGACGTTCCCGATCCCGCCCTCGCCCCCGACCCCGCCGCCACACCTGCTGTCGCCCCTGAGCCCCGACGCGGCGTCCATGATCTCCCTCACCATGCCCAGCGTCAGCGGGTCGCCCCCGTCGAGGTGGACGTCCCCCGTCAGGTTCCCGGTGGCGCCCGCGGCCTCTAGCAGGCCGGCGGCGTCCGCCAACCCCCACGGGGCCGCCTTCGACCCCGCCGTGGATGCCTTCGTGCTCCCGGAGCTCTGGGACGACGTCGTGCAGCCAGGCATGCTCATCAGCATGGTCATGGCGTTCCCCCCGCCTGGTGCAGGCCTGCAGGGCAACAACAGCGGTGGCGCCGGCGGGGGCAACAACAACAATACCACCACCACCACCACCACCACCACCAACTTCGTCGCCGGCCCACCGGGATGGGCATCAGGCCCGGCCGGTCACGGCGGCGGTCGCGGCGGCGTTGGCCGTGGCGGTGTTGGCCGGGGTGGTGGCCGTGGCGGCGGACCCCCTTCCTACCCGCTAGTGCACCTCCCGCCGCCGCCGCCGCCCCCACAGCAGCAGCAGCAGCATCAGATGCACCACCAC
>PYSP01000369.1:0-34268 GCA_003049395.1 Pseudohalonectria lignicola
CCTGCCTGCCTGCCTGCCTGCCTGCCTGCCTGCCTGCCTGCCTGCCTACCTACCTACCTACCTACCTGCCTACATATATACCTGCATGCATACATCCCCATTTCTTTTAGTTGCTGTTTCCCTCCCGTCTTCCTCCCCTCGCTAACCGACACCGCCATGGCTCGGTCTTTGGTCTTTGCCATATCAAGTGCGACGAGACAAAGCCGAGCTGCATCAAGTGCAGCTCCTTCGGGGTGTCGTGCAATTATGGCCCCGTTTCTGCACTCAGGTGCAAAGATCTACAGACATCATTCGGATTCCACGGCATTTTTCAGGTCCAGCCATCCCCACTACCGGCCGTGTCTAATAGCGACACCATGCTCGCCGCCGTGAGTGGCTCAATCAACCGGGGCCAACAGAAACCCTCGGTCGAGCTTTGGGGCCATGTGAATCTTCAGGATCAGTACTGTGCCTATCCGATGTATCGAGTCACCCTCAAAGACCTAGACATCGTTCACAGGTTCAGCTCGAGGACGGCGCTCTGTCTAGGCGACTCGAGGACGCGCTGGATCTACAAGGCCGAGTCTTCAAAATTGGTTTGCCACTATGCGTTCTTGTTCCATGCCGCCCTGGCCCTCACCATGTTCCACGACCGCATCTTGGAATTCTCACCCCCGGCGCCGCCGTCCCGCAAGGAGTTGCTGCATCGGCTGCATGGAGCCAGGCTGCTGAAAGAGAAGCTCTCTGGGGATTTGGTCCTGACGCCAGCGGAGCGGGATGCGCTCTGGATCGCCGCCGTCATCCTCGGAGTGTCCACCATCGCAACCATCGAGGCCAACACTCCCGACGAGGCCTGGCCGCTGCAGAGACCGTCCCCCTCGGACCTCGACTGGCTCGGAATGGCGGACGGCAAGCGGGAGATCTGGCGAATCTGCGACGTGTCTGGCCCGGACAGCGCCCTGCAGTCTCTTCTCCACTTGGCCGACGACGGACCCCGCTTCGGCCCCGTGGAGCTCGGGTCAATGCTGGAGAACCTCCCAGCCGCCGTCCTCCGCCTCCTCCACCTGGAGCCGGGCCTCACCCAGAACCATGCGGCCAGCCCTTACTATCAGATGGCCGAGGCCGTCAACCGGCTCATGCCCGTGCCGTGTACCCAGGATACGCTGATGCTCTTCCTGTCGTTCCTGAACGAGATGCCGCGCTCGTCCCGACGATTGCTGCGCCTCAAGGACCCGGGAGCTATACTGCTGCTGGCTTACTGGTTTGCCATGGTGAGCCACTGCCAGCATTGGTGGACATGGCGCCGTTCGGTCCTCGAATGCCAGAGCATTTGCATCTACTTGGAGAGAAACCACAGTGACATCCCAGACCTGCAGGACGCCATCGCCTTCCCCAAGCAGGCATGTGGGCCAGCCAGCGGCCGGGACAAGGATGGCTCGGCAGCGGGCAGCAGTGCCACCCAGACCACCGTGGCTCACCCTGCTGTGGTTCCGGCTGCATGAGGAAACCCGGTCGACAGCGAAGCCCACGTGTAGTTTCGCTTGGTTGGAACTCTCCTGGCTTTTCCACGTGGTCAGCTAGAGAATGGCGGGAAATTGCCCCCACGGACATGGACAGACAACGCCTAGTGACCGACTTCTCCCTTAGCAAATGAGAGACATATCCAGTCACACCTGAATCCCGGGCCGAGGCGTTGGGATGTCAGAAGTGGCTCTTCTTGACCCTTCTTGGCACCGTGCACGGCGGAAATAACACCGAGGTGGGGAGATAGGGGTTCTTTCCTTTGTTCCTTGGGGGAAGTGGATGCGCGGGTACGGCACCAGTTGGTCTGGAACTCATTAAGGTCGACGTTCAGGGACCCATCGAAACGGAGCGAGGCCGTGATGGATGAGACGACTGAGGCAGAGGGTGATCCAAGAGGAGGCATGACGTTGCATTCTGATGAACGAACCCCTCTCCCCTCACTACCTCACTGCCCTCACCAAAGATCCACCCAAGAAAAGAAAAAAAGGGAGTGAAAAAGAGAAGGAAAAAAGGGAGTGAAAAGGAGAAGAAAAAAAGGGAGTGAAAAAGAGAAGAAAGAGAGAAAGAGAGAGAAAAAAGTGTATAAATAGCTTGCGAATGTTTCACTCTCAACGCAATCTGAGGCCTTGTTTTTATCAGATACCATCCACCCGGCCAATCTTCCACGAAAGGAATCGGAATACATGAAGCACGGCAAAGTCGAAACATCAGGCCAGCATGCACTCATCAATCGCTGCCTTGGTCGTCATCGGCACCCTGGGCGGCGGCCTCGTCTCGGGGAAGCTCGTCGATGTGCACATTCGCGCCATTTCATACAACATTCGCTGGGCCACCCCATCGCCAGGGATAGGCGAGGCTCTCTGGTCCACTCGTCGGCCTTTCCTCTCGTCTCAGCTGAACTACGAGACTTCGGGCCGCCCGGAGGCCCTCGTGTGCAGGAGGTGGTCGAGAGGCAGCTCACGGATATCCAGACTGACCTCGGCGAATCTTGGGCTCACATCGGCGTTGGGCGCGACGGCGGCGCCGCAGGTGGCGAGTTCTCGCCGATCCTCTACCGCCCGGGCGCTTGGGAGCTGGCCAGGAACCGCACCTACTGGCTCAGCGAGACTCCAGGCGTGCCTTCCAGGGGGTGGGACGCGGCCTTGCCGCGCATCGTGACGGTGGCACAGTTCAGGCACCGCAGGACGGGCGCGCCACTCGTCTTCATGTGCACCCACTTCGACCACGTCGGGCAGGTGGCCCGCGAGAACAGCGCCAAGCTACTCGCCGCCATCTCGGCCGAGTGGGAGGCGCCCGTCAGCGGCAGGGGCGAGACACTCAAGACGCCTGTCCTCCTCGCCGGTGACCTGAACATCCAGCCCGACAACCCCGCGTATCTGACCCTGGTTGCGCCGAGAAATATGCACGACGTGAAAGACCTCGTCCCTAGGCCCCTCTGGCATGGGAACACCAAGATCTACACGGCCTTTACAGACTCGACTTCGGACGATACCCGTATCGACCACATCTTTGTGAGGGACCCGGCCGTCAGAGACCCCACGTTCAACGAGTATGCTGTCCTCGCGAACAGGTTTGAGGACGGGCTGTTCATCTCCGATCACAGGCCAGTCGTTGTCGATGTGCTCTTCCCTGTCAATGGGACATGTGCTGCCTAGGTAGGTAGGTATAGGCAGTCAGATGAATGAGAAATGCAGAGCCCAGAGGCAAAGAGATCGGTGGTTTCTGAACGTGGAGGGGCTACCTGTACCAGGACCTGGCCCGTCCTACAATAAACTCCAAATCAGCGTTCAGCTTCGTTCCAGCTTATTGCGGCTTATGCAGCCTGGAATGACCTTTTTCTCGGTTGGCTACGCCAGTCGAACATGAGAATCATATGATATCCCGCACGATCAGCAATCTATCAACTCCTTCTGATCACGTCCAAGACAGACCTGAGGGGCTGTCCTGTGACAACCACAGTCGCTGCTTAAGCTTTATCTAGGCCACAAACCCAGTTCAAACTTTTGTTGGTGTGCAGCTGGCACTGGGCAGAAACTGTGCGGCGCGGCAAGAGAGCTCGCTCAACCCGAGGCAGGCAAGGCAATGCAGGCAAGACAGGCAAGGCAGGCGGCGTATTGATGATAAAATGTGTTGTTTGATGGAAGCGTACCTTTTGTGTTCGAGACGGAACCCCATGCTGGCTTGATTCTACAGTGCAGTTCGGATCAGATCTATGGCATGGCGCTGTACTTGCACGAGCTAGACTAGACGCAGAGGTTGAGGGGCGTAGCGCTGGCACGGAGACACCAAAGGCTTCCGACCGGCACGAGACCACGCGTCCCCTAGGAGGCGGAGTCTGGGATAGGTACGCGCTCGGCGTAAGCATTTAAATAAGAGCGATACTCCGCCCTTCTTTTCTTTCTATACTCTTTTCCATCTGCCCCTCCAGCTTCGCAAAAATTCAGCCCCTGAGGGATATCCAGCACAGCAAGCTACCTTGGTTATCCAACTCGTGAGCTCCTTCCGAACCGGCAATATGTCGGCAGCAGATTACTACAACTCAAATAACCAGTACGACTCTCAGCCGACCCACCACTCCTCTTCCCAGCACCTCTCCCCCTACTCCGGTTCGTCACATCAGCGGCCGACTTCGGCACACACCCCTTACTCTCCACCAGCGTGCAGCCCGTATGAGCGCCCTGCCAGTGCGTAGGGCTACGACAGCAGAGGACCAGGTAAGCACCACCAGCAGCAGCACCAACAGCAACAACAACATGGACAGGGCAAGGATGGCGAACGAGGCCTGATGTCCACAGTCGTCGGCGGCGGGGCGGGCGCTTTCCTCGGCAACAAGGTTGGCAGCGGCGGGAAGCTCAAGATGGCCATGGGTGGCATCGCCGGTGCCGTGGCTGCCAATATGGTCAGTAGCAAGATCAAGAACCACGACCACGGCCACGGCCACGACGGGCACCACAGCGGGCACCACGGCGGGCACCACGGGCAAATCCATCACCACCACAGCGGTAGCCACCATGGCGGCACAGTCGGCGGTCTAGTCGGCCTGATCCCGGGCAGGAAGCACCACCATCACCACCCTCCTTCTCTTCCCCCTCCCCCTCCTTATCAACACCATCACCAACAACACCCTTACCACATCCCACCTCCGCCGCACGGAGGGTATCTCCCAGCGCCCCTTCCGCATCATGGGCACCACTACGGACCACCCCATGGCCATCACCACCTTCACACCACCAGGCGCATCACGGCCACCATGGAAATCACGGCTGGTAGACCACGACGACGGATATGCGCATCCGTTGGATTGTCCGGGGTTGATACCCTGAGCCCTTCTTCATAACGCTCTCAAATATGCCACTGAACACTTATCCATTTCAAGCAGTCGCCGAAACCCTGCCGATGAAACCTGGCGATCTCCCCTCCGTTCCCGACATAGGTAGGTATGTCAGAGAAGTATTTTGACCCCTCAGAGTGTGCGAGCCCTGGGCAGGAGGAGTAGGTCTCCGTGAGAGGACGAGGCGGCGCCGGAACCTGAGGTGCAACAACGATCGTGCGAAGCAATAACTGCCTAGTGGTAGGTAGGTACCGCTTACCTAACTCCGTACAGATGGAAATGTGCATAAACACCAGGGGCCACAGGGTCTTGCTCCTCAGAACTCCTCTACTGATTTTGCCACATGACTCATGGAAGTCAGCTGCAGGGAGAACCCAAGTTTCGTAATCACCGAGGCCTAGGGCACACTCCATGTTAAGAAAGTTGGGAATTCCGCTTATTGCGTAAAGGAGCCAGCTACTTTGCTGCTCGGCGTGGCCGAGAACATGGATGTGGATCTCAAACACTTAGTAGTACGTGAGTCACCTAGGTAGTATGTATCTAGGTATCCATCTCCATTAGTACTGCTAGTAGGTAGGTAGGTACAAAACCCCCCCACCCCCCCGTTCCAGGCATTGTATATATAGCGTTCATAACATGACAAAATGAATGCCACCAAGTCAGAAGCAACAAGAGGTGGAAGAAGTAGCAGGTGGTGAGAATGGGGCGCGCGAGCCAGGGGGGGGTGGAGAAGGTGAAACGAGCAAAGCAAATAAAGCAACGCCGGTTTCTCATAATGCACCGGGGCCAGCCATCACCGCACAGGGTGGCTTTGATACGTAACGTATTGTGATATCCCATGTTGTACGTGTGCGAAGGAGGGAAACCTGAAAAATGCCAGTCGTCTCATCGTATAAAATGTGAACTCAGAGAAGAAGGCCATGCTGCGAAGGCAGGATGGGAAGGGGAAGGGGAGGGGGAAAGGGAAGAAAACAAAGCATAGAAGAAAAATGCTAAGATAAGGCAGCTAGAGAAAGGCACGCTTGTAGGTGGTATACTACATACGGCGACGGATATGTGAGTGTGTTTGGATGTGTGTGGATGTGCGTGGTCATACAAGCTGTCTACGGGACAGGCAAGAGCAAGAAGAGGACACAAAAAGTTTGGGCGGGGCAGCGTTGGCTTGTGACGATACGGAGAAGCGATGAGGTGGAGCGGTCCCTAATCTAGAATATCTGATGGCATATCGAGAAGAATGCCATCTATATATGCCAGCAGTAAGCCACGGAGGAGCCCCGAACAGGCAATAGCGTATGGTATGGGATCTAGGGGTCTGCGGTATGCAGCAAGATGGAGCGACAGGCAACGACATGCCCTCGGAGTCTCAGGTCGTCCGTCACGTCTTCATCGCGCCCGCCCGTTGACGGCGCACTGGAATCAGGATCTCTTCATCCGAGTCGGACGAATTGTCGGCAGAGACACGATCCAACATTTTGTCAATGTCCTCCTCCCCAAGTGCGGGGCGCCTTCTTGCTGTCACGCTGAGGCCGGACGGGACAGACAGAGGGATCCTCGGTCGTGGGGGGCCATTCAAAAGCGACACCCCATAGCCAACCCCATGGCCAAGACCGTCGTTGTTGCTAGCCTGCTTCCTCCTAGGGGTTCCCCGTGCCGCGACTGGCGAGCCGTATTGTGGTTCGTCCGTCTCCATCTCGCCCACCGTACTGGCCGACTTCTCAAAGCCAACCTTCTTCGTCGGGTATGTGAGATTAGGCGGCCTGCCGGTGGGCAGGCTCTTGCGCGGCTGCGCTGTGGGGAGAGCCCTCCGGTACGGCTGCGTGCCGGCCGGTGCCACAACGCCCGTGCGTGACGAGACGACCGGCTGTGACGATGATGAGGAGCCTGGGAACGTGTGCTTCAGATTCGCTGAGTTCCCCGGGCTGCTCATGAAAAGGAGGGACTCAATGGCATCCTGCTCGCGAACGTTCTGGTGGGGAGAGAAGAGGATCGGGTCAACAAGTGGCGTCCTCGCCGTCGCTTGCCTGGGCGTGCCCTGGGCCGAACCGCCCTCGACCGGTGTGCGAGGACTTGCATCGTAATAGGACTGAGAGAGAAACGTGGGCGTGTACGAAGGGTTCGAGTTGCGGCGAGCACTCGTCCTCGGCTGCGATGGCCGGATAGAAACGGGCGGTGCAAGCGAAAGCTCCGGCCTCGAGGCATGAGGGTTTTGTTGCGGAGAAACAAGGGGTATAGCAGCAGCCCAGCCCGTTTCCAGGCTGATCCCGACACCGCCTCCGGCTCTGCTTCCGGCTGCGGCCCCGGCTCCAACCCTAGGCCCAGGCCCAGCTATCCCAGTCGGAGGACTGCTGCTATTGTTGCTACGGTGGGGAGCCGTGAGCAGTCGAGGGCTTGCTGATGATCCATGACGGCCATGCAGAGTTGATGTGGTTGATGTCGGGGATCCTGCTCGGGAGGTCATCGACTCCACCTGGTCGATGTTGTGGGACTGCCAGCCATGATTCACCTTGACCATCGCATATGAAAGACGGTCTTTTAGCTGGGCCGAAAGCTAAAGGAGGTGAGGTGGCGGGGTCAGTAAAAGATGGCCGAGTAGCGAAGGGGAAAGGGCACAGAAAGGGGGGTGGAGAACGACATGGAGGAGAGGACAAAAGACTACCTCGCCTATCCGACTCCCTGTGGTGGAAGCAATGCTGACGGTGCTCGTGTTCCTCGAGTGACCAGTGCCGTGTTGGCCAAACACGGGCGACACGCTCGACCCCTCGCCAGCGGGCTTGACCATACCGTCAGCCATCCTCTTTCGCGAGAATCCACCCATAGGGCTCGTGGTCATGTCGACATCGGCAGGCATCTTCTCTTGGGCCGCCGCCAGTTGTGACAGCTGCAGAAGCTGAGACTCCTGGCTCGAATGAAGACCGTTTCCAGTACCGCCACCGCTTAAGCCGCTGTCGCTGGCGCTGGCTGGAGGTGTAAATACGTTGCCGTTGAGGCCCGAGTCGTTGATCGAGTTCGAGTTCGAGTTCGAGAAAGTCACATTCGTGACTTGCGAGTCCGAGGTCGACTTGGAGGTCGAATTCGACTGCGAATTCAGCTGCTGGCTCGAGCGACCGACCTCGACGAAGGTGTTGTCTTTGTCCCTTGATGCTCTTGTAGGCGAGGAAGCACTCAGAGGGCTAGGAGCGGTAAATGGATTGGGCTGAACAGCGCCTCCCTGGGGTTGCGCCTGAGCCTGGGGAATTTGGTGGGCATGGTGGGCGTGGTGCGCATGTTGCCCAGAGTACGGTGTCATGGAGTCTATGCCTCCCCTTAGCGAAGGAAGAGAAAGCATGTTCCTACGGCTGCTAGCGTCTGAAGCGATAGCAAGAGACAAAGCTGACGCAGGAGCAAGTGTAGGTGCAAGTGCAGGCGCAGTCGCGTCGAATTGTTGTTGGTCGCCACGCGTCGGCCGATCCGCTTGTCTCGGGGCCCCGTTCATTTCGTCCGTCGAGGCAGCGGGCTCCATGACTCTGCCACCAACAACCAAGCAGCAGCCCAGGGCTGCCGAGGAGGTCGCGACCGGGACTGAGATTATGGCTGTGGCTGTGACAGTGAGTGCGGCTATGAGCGATGGGATTCGAGATTGACGACCAAGGCGCGAGCTAGCTGCGAGAACTGGCGAGTGGCAAGAGCGAATGTGCGTGCTAGTGCGAGTGCGAGTGCAAGAGTATGCGTGTCCAGCCCGATCATGACGATGGCTGACAGGACGGGAATGACTAACTGGGAGACTGGCTAGCACAGGCCAAAAACCCCGACTATTGACTGCACTTTGACTTCCGAATTCGACTCCGCGGCCGCAGTACCAGTAGCGTCAAGAGACGAGCCCGTTCGAACAAAGCGAGGGGCAGCAAGGGAATTGGAATTGGCGTGTTGAGCCAGCAGAGACATTTGAGGGAGATGAAAGCGACCCGCGGGCCGTGGGCACCACCTATGGAGCCTGGACGCGTGAGGAGCGGTAGGTTGAGAACTTGAGACTGGCAGGACTGGACGGGAGGGAGCACAGGCTTGGAAGGCGAGAGTGCGAGCGGAGGAAACGGCGGAAGCGGAGCCCAAGTCTCACCGGGGACTGGCCTTGCGAGATTTGGCTTTGGATTTAGCAGTGGTTTACGCGGTTCGCGACGCACCCGCGCAATCTCGGATCAGATTCGTGGAGCAGTTTAGTACTGTGTACTTGTCGGTCTCAGTGCTGCTCCGTAGTAGACCTAAGTGGGGATATTGTTCTTTTCTGGTGGCGTGCTAGCCACGGACACGGTGCTGTCAGTTTTGAGTTGACCACGAGTCCACGAGTCTGTCCCAGCCCCGCCCAATTGATTTCTTCTTCACAGGCATGGAAGAAGTGACGGCTGGGTGTCGATCAGGCCTGGAAACCCCCGCCTGGATCCCCCCACCTGACGCGGTGTCGCGGACTCGCGGCATCCCGCCGTTCGTTAACGATTCTCCCTCCACGTGATTCCGCACTGCATCGTGTTGTTCAAGACTTCATTCACCAACCGGAAGCAGCTTGATTTTACTTTCTATTACAAACCCTCAGCATCAAAGGAGCGGCTTTTGTAATGCAGCTGCTACGAGGCTACGAACTTACGAACCTACCCAAATGTCGGCCGCTCGAGAAAGAAAGGAGAGGGATTCCTGACAATTCTATAACGCGCAAAAATAAGACTGCTACCTCACGGACGAGCCGCTTGCTGGTCGCGGAAACATACTCAGGAAGCATACAAGGGAAAAGTCTCCGTCGGAGCCAGCAGAACACGTAATCACGTGTTCCCCAGAAGCCCCTGATTCCTCCCCTGCCTTTCAGCATGATAGCATCAAATCTGATCCTCCAGTGAGGATGCCCAAGGTTTAGCGAGGCCAAGAATAATACGGGCCATGATGGCTTCCAGTACAACTATGTGTTCTACCATCGCTATGTCTATCATCCGTCTCATGCCCGGCGCCCCTATCCCGTCCCGGCTACTGCTCACGTCGATGGCGGGACACCACTGCTGCAGAGAGGACAGAGAGCAGTCAGGACTAGACTGCTAACATCGTACCCGGTACGAGGTGCTTTGAGAATGGGTGCTTCTAGGGGTTCTCGATGACATCTTCCACGACTATATGGACTGGGTGGACGGGCTGTAAGTAGATCGTATTTTCACGGTGTTGATAGTTGGGCCAGGGCTGCTCAGCCAATTTATCCTTATGCTTGATTGCTGTCAACGATTGCTTGTCAGATCCTTTTTTTCTCACAATCCTCTCGGGGGTGGCACTTATCAAGGATAACACACTTTGCTTCTGTATCTCCAAACGGGTTCCCGTTCAGAGAAAGGACAATAGACGAGTCCCGCCATTTTGTGATCCTGATCCAGGCAGAAGTGGGTTGGAGTGTCAGAAAGCCAACCCTCGGGGTTAAACACGAGCCTCCTTCGAATTATGTCTGATACAGTTTCTTCATTTCATGGATTTGAGGCAGAATGCCCTATGGCTACCTAGGCGATAGCATTCCAGAGACAGTCCATATGACTCCACTGTTCTCAACCTTCACCCTTTCTCGAATGGCTCCGGTGTCTTATTTTCTATGTTCAGAAGAGCCTACCAAGTAGGCTCATACCCAATGGTTACTTGACAGTTCAGCCATAGCTAAGAAGGGATCTCCGATTGCCAGTTACACGTATACTTAACAGCGTCCAGCCCTCCATCCTTGTGTCCTTGTCTTCCCTTCATCCTCCAAGGGACACTTGTCATATCATCGCTCTGGCCAGATGTCGGCCCAGTATCAGAGAATTAGCATGGCTCATTCCATCCCAAAGATCGACAATATTGGCAGCCGATCCTCCCGCATTAGTCAGGGAGCAACACGAGCAAGAATCACGGCCATGATTGCATCTCCGCACATAGCTCGGGCGAGTGAAGAGGCTCGTGCCACAAAAGAAGGACCAATAGGCCGAATGGTATCTTCAGTCAAGGACACACAGTAGGCAACAGTCACGCCCGGAAGTTGTCCCCGGTAAAAAATCGATCTCCAACGCCGTACCCGAGACCTTATCGCCTAAGCTTGCCAGATCAACCGGACGAGCCAGACAGTTCAAGGGATCAAGTTCAGCCAGACCAGGGCAGCAAGGGAAAGTGTTTCCGCAAGACTGAGGGATCCCATGCCAAGTTTACTCGACTTGTCAGGTCTCAATTCCATTCCATTGCTTCCGCAATCGGCAAAGGATCATGTACAAGTGGTCAGCGCCCATTCCTCAGGCGGCCGCCATCACCATATCCCCGTCCAGAGCGGGGCATCGCTGGCCGACCAACCGAGTCTTCCGACCCCGCCATCATGGCAAGTCCGCCTGTCAGAGGTCAGCTAGCAGCCATCCCCGCAGCCAGCGAGGCAGGAGTGCAAATAACTAGGCCCCGCATTTCTGAGAAGCAAATGAAGACTCAAAACGAGGAACTCGAGAGACGTCTGGCACATCTGAAGAGGCAAGGATACTAAGTCAGCGGTGGAGGAAACGGCAATCGGAGTGGAGAGCCAGGTGTTGGGGTTCAGCTATTAGAGCAATCGGTGCCGGTGTACAGTAGGTTGGGCTTGGGCGAGGAAACCGATTTGTTAATAGATACCAGGTACCCATTTTCTTGGGCTCTCTCTTTCGCCTTCCCCCACAATTCACCATGATACCTTGTATGCTTTTTTATATTTGGATTGACGTTCTTTGTGTACACAATCCCAACAAACAGCCCGCAACAAAAACCAAAGTAATTCTATATGGTCCAGGTAGAGAAGATCATCATATTAGCACATCAACATCAACTCGATCATGGCCACGAGCTCTCGACCCTATCCGACTCACCTTCTGCCCAACTCAGTGACCTGCGATCTCCTTGGCCTTGTAGAGCTCCTCGAGGTATTTGGTCTCCTCTTCAGTGAGCACCTTGCCGCGCGCAGAGATGGCCTGGTCCATGCGCTCCACGCTGCTGAAGCCGATGATGGGGCTCGAGACCTTGGCGTTGATCCAGGCAAGGGCAACATGGCTCATGGGCCATGAGTGCCTGTCGGCAATCTCCATCACCCGCTTGATGATGGTCAGGTCCGGCTCGACCGTCCCATGGCTTCCGGGCTGGCCATCCTTCTCCTGCTTGCTCCGCTCCGTGGAGCCGAACTCGGAGGGCGGGCGGGCGAGGTGGCCGCGGCACAGAGGGGCCCATGGGATGATGCCAACGCCGGTGTCGTTGCAAAAGCGGTTCATCTCGCGCTCCTCCTCACGGTACAGCAGGTTATAGTGGTTCTGCATGCTGACGAACTTGGTCCAGCCGTTCTTCTCGGCAGCAAACTGCATACGGGCGAACTGGGTGGCCCACATGGAGCTGGCGCCGATGTACCTCACCTTTCCGGACTGGACGAGGTCGTGGAGTGCACGCATCGTCTCCTCGATCGGTGTGCGTGGGTCGAAGCGGTGGATCTGCAGCAGGTCTATGTAAGACGTGTCGAGACGCTGCAACGACGCCTCCACCTGGTTGAATATGGCCGCCCGCGACAGTCCGTGTTGGTTTGTGTAGTCCTTGGACTTCTCGATCGCCTCCCTCATGAAGTAGTGGCGCACTTGCGGGTCTTCCCCGACAGCCCAGCGGCACTTGGTCATGATGACGATCTTGTGCCGGGGAATCTTGTACTTCTTCAGGGCGTTACCAACGATGACCTCAGAGGCGCCGTTTGAGTACACGTTGGCCGTGTCCCATGTGTTGAGGCCACGGTCATAGGCGGCCTTGAGGAGCGGGAGTGCCTAACTCGTGAGGTCGAGTGCCTGTTAGGGTCGAATTATTCCGTACGTGGATTCTCTGGCCCGTCTCTCGTAGAGGCCTGCAGATGCTGACTTACCTCCTCTTCGCCGATCGCCCACGAGAGAGTCTTGGGGTCTCCGAAACTCATGCACCCGAAAATGGGCACGGAAATGGTGAGGCCGCTCTGGCCCAGAGTCCGATACTCGCACTTGGAGTTCTCGATGGACTCCTGCAGGCTTGGGGGAATTTGAGACGACATTACCGCGGTTGGAACTCAGTGTCTTGAGGTGTGTGTGTGTGTGTGTGTGTGTGTGTAAAAGAGAGAGAGAGAGAGAGAGAGAGAGAGAGAGAGAGAGAGAGAGAGAGAGAGAGNAGAGAGAGAGAGAGAGAGTGTGTGTGTGTGTGTGTGTGTGTGTGGCGGCAAACGGCAACCATTCGTTTCTCTCTGTATCCTTACCTAGGTACCTACCTCTTGGGAGGTACTTCATATCTCTATGTTCTCACTGCGGGGTCGGTCGAGATGTGGGTGAGGGGGTGGAGAGACACACCCAGACGGATATTAGACATTTGCAGTCTAGATTGATTCAAGGACGGAAAACTCAGCCGTTAAGTCCGGAGTGTGCATTTTTCCCCGACACTGACGCCACGGAAGATCAAGGGCAGTAATGGCTGCCCTTGCCCATTGGGTTTTGCATCATAGACCATGATTACCTCATTGCAGCGCTCGCTGCGGATGTCAGATAAAACTAGAGCCCCAACTCCATCTTAACGTGCAACTGCCTCAAAGGGGCAGATCAGTGCGGGGCGCTCGAGGTTAATCCATCCTTGATCGGAACAGAAAGCAGAAGGCTAGCTTGCTAGCTTTCCAGCTCCTCGCTTAGAGAAGGAAAAGAAATGAAGATGTGGGAAAAGGAAGGAAGGAAGGAAAGGGCTGGAGGAATAAGTGTATGATAGTAGAAGAGGTAGGGAAGAGCATGAATGAATAGAAGTGCCATGTAAGACATACAACACCAGGAATTCGCTAATCGCCTCTCACACAGGCATTAATCTGTCCGTCGAGTGGCATATCTCGGGGGAACGGGATCCCGAGTTTCTCACTCTATATGGTCGTATGTTAGGGGTTCAGCCCTGCTGAGCCATCCATTCCTTAGCTTTCTTCGGGGATGTAACTAGGGGCATTCGTGTTCCTGAAGAGAGCTAAGAAAGAAGACGCACCAATATGCGCAAGCTATGTTATCCTGCAAATCCTTGAAATGCCAGCGAACAGCGTCAACTCGACAGCTTACCTATCGGGAGACCGACTTACATTGGTATCGCCCAGCCCTACGTTGCTCGCCGCCACCGCCGCCGCCACCACCACCACCGCGACGGCCCAAGGTAGAGACAGCCAAGGCGCCTAGGTTAGCAAATATTCGGGTTGACAAGGGGAATCAGCCAGAGCCGGGTTCGTCTCTAGATGAGCCTGGGGGTCCCTGAAACGGGTTGCCAAGTATGCCCCCATCCAATATGAGACCCTCGTTGTCGGCCAGGTCGTCTTGAACCCTCCTCCAGCGGGTCTTCTTCTCCTTTCTTCCTTCAAGCTCCGTCCCGTTCTCCTTCACATCATAAGCAGGTTTGATCACACCCTGAAGCAGGGGATTCCTGCTGAATGCGCCCCCTCCAGAGACCCTATTCACGTCAACATTTCCCAGAGCCAGAGCCCCACCTCCGCTCCCCTTCTCCTTATCCCACTGATTCTCATTCTCCACGCTGCTTTCAGGCTCTGGGCTCGGTGGCCGCTCGACCGCCACCATCTTCTTCACGATCTTGCCACCCACAAGGTCGATGCTGAGCACCTGCTTCCGCTTTTCGTAGTCTGGGCGTGCGATCCACTCCATCTCCCGCAGAAGCTTCTGTTGCATCTTCAGCTCCCGCGCCCTGTCCTCCGGAGTCGCCCACATGCTCCCCATCATCGAGACGTCAAAGTCGCTAGCCTCGTCGCGGACCGTGGTCCGCCTCGCGTTCTGCGCCTGGAATCCTAGCAGCCTGTCCCTGTGTTCCCTCGCCTTGGCCTCTGCGGCGGAGACTGCGGCGTCGTCGAGTCCCTGGCCTGAGCCCTCCCTTGGTCGTGTGAAGGGCCGCGGCATGGTCGAGACCTCGGCTTTGCGATTGGCCTGACGATCGGCAGCCATGCGCTCCCTGCCACGCTCGGCGCGGAGCCCCTTGATCATGGCCTGCACCTCAGCCGACGACAGCAGCGGGGTGTTGCAGAAGGTACAAGGGCCGAGGCCTTCCTTTAGGCACACTACCTTGCCGCAGTTTAGACAGTTCGGGGCCGCGGCCTGTAGAGGATGTCGGGTGGCCACGCAGTTGCAGCGACGCTCCGAGGTGTCCCCTTTGCTGCTGAGCGAGGGATTCGTCGTTATCTCGAGCGACCTGATGGCGGCGTCGAGGTCTGCCATGGCGGTGGACGCGCCGTGCATCGGCATCCCACCAGTTATGGAGATCTTGGTCACGTTGTCACCCTTCGAGGAAGAGGGAGGGCCCGGCGTAGACGATCTCGAGGTAGGGTTGGAGCTGGACTTCGGCTTTGGTTTGGGAACGGGAAGGAGGTCGGATACCAACGAATCCGCCGCTGACGGCGGAGGCTTCAGAGGTGGTGCTTTGGCCGATGAAAACGCAAAAGGATTCGAAGATGGCGGCCTTGGCGCCGGGCTCGATACACCAGATCTGCCAGAAATGTATTCATTGTCGACGTCCTTTTTATTATAAGCTGTACCCGGCACCGGAGCGGAATTGACAATCTGGCGCGGAGCGGGAGCATGCAAGGCAAACTTCTTCTTCGGCCCACGCTGGGGCTTGGGGACAGCTTCAACATCGCTGCTGGTACTAGGTCGAGCTGGGGACTGCGCCTGCCTCTGGACAGCGGGGGCTGGTGTGAGTGTGGCCCATGCTGCTGATGATGTGGGATCCCCCCGGCGAGAGTTGAAGGCGGAGATGAACTCGATGGCTTGCGCCGAATCGCCGAGGAGATTTTTGAAATGGTTTGCAGCCTCGGGCTTGGACAGGGTCGAGGCGTAATCGAGAACCTGTTGAAGGTCGGATTCCGGGAGGTCTATCAGGCGCGACAGCTGTATTCGAGACATTCCGCCGAAGTGTTGAGACTTGGGAAGAGGTTTAGTGCAATGAGTTCGGCTGGGCAGCTTAAAGGTCCAGAATATAAAAAGTTGGAATCAAATGTATGGGTGTCTTCGTGCCTCCTTTCGCTCTAAGTAATCGGGTAGGTACCTATTTAGGCACGAAGATAGCACAGGTTAAGTAGGCGGGCATGTCTGTAAGCGGGCACCTACCTACGTGGGTACCTAACCTACCTGGGGCAGGGTACCTAATGTGCTGTGTGGTGTCACCTGCCTGGGGCTTCTGCGTGTAGAGTCACCCCGCAAGCTGAAAAGCAGGATTAAAGTTGAGCTACCGTGTGCACGGGCAAAGCGCGGCCCTTATGGGCCCGCCCACCACGGGTGCCAACGGAAGTCAAGAACGACGCCCGTGGTCCGGAACGAGGGTTTCCGCAAGCTCACCTCCAGCCATGATTCTAACCCCGATTTTCATCTACCAATTGATTTTCTGAAAATGAACATTTGGGGTGTCTCGTGATTTATCGTCCGTTTATCCGCGTCGCGAACAATGTGTGCTTGGTGAACCTCCCAGTGTTGGCCTGTTGGCTAACCCAGTGACCCAGTCGAATCCAATCCAACTCGGCCATATCGGCAGGCCAGTTCGATATGAGGTTCTAAACATACTGCTACTTACGGCAAATCAAGGCGAATCGCTTGTATGACGCTCGTGGATTTATTTATGGACGCCCCCTGCTCCCCTCACCTGGATACAACGTTTCTCCTTCAAGTCGCCGCCCATAAGCCTTCACCATATCAGGTGAAGGAACGTAGCGTTCCCACCCGGTCGCCCGCAAGCTGTTGTTCCCGATGTTCTGCGTGGCTGCCACACTTGCCTATTGTTGTGCCATGGGCACTCTCAGGACCCAGCCATGGGCCGTCTTATAAGCTCCAACTATTGGGAAACAGGTCGGCACTGCAAAATGCTCAGTTCACCCAGAGTGTTTGTGGGGATAGCCGACTTTGAATGGCCGTTTGGGACGCTTCGCGCGGGGAGGACCGAGAGGGTCGGCGGGGACGAGGGTACGTGAGAACGAGGGAACAACAGTTTGATCGCAGCATTATAAATACCCTGGCCCGCGGACATCTCCGTCACTAGACTGGAGGCAGGTATCTTCTCTCAATACTCTTCGTCGCCGTGCTCCTCCTCCTATTCATCCCTCCATGATAGCCCTCAGCACTATTTGAAGAGCACAGTCCTGTCCTTCAGGTCTTCATTGGCCATCATGGTTTCACGAAATAGCCTCCTGTCAACGGCATTCTGGGCTACAGCAATTGCTCAGCAGATTGGCAAGCTGACCCCTGAGATCCACCCCAAGCTCTATAGCTGGGTGTGCACCGTTAAGGACGGGTGCGTGCAAAAAAACACATCCGTGGTGTTAGACTCGGAGTACCGTTGGCTTCACAGTGTCAATGGGATGGAGAACTGCAAGACGACTCGTCTCAGCCCTGACTTGTGCCCAGACGCAAAGACATGCTCGCAGAATTGTGCCCTGGAAGGGGTTGACTACAGTTCGCACGGCATCAGCACGAACGGCAGCGAGCTGACCCTGACTCTGTACGTCAACAAAACGGAGGGCATCAGCCTGTCATCGCCGAGAGTTTATCTGCTAGCCAACGACAGTGGGTACGACATGTTCTCGCTCCTGAATAAGGAATTCTCCTTCGATGTGAATCCTTCGAGGCTCCCATGCGGGACGAATGGTGCCTTGTACTTCAGCGAGATGCTTGCGAACGGCGGGGAGAGCAGCCTGAACCCCGCTGGGGCGGCGTATGGAACAGGGTACTGTGATGCCCAATGTCCCAACCCTCCATTCATCAACGGCGAGGTACGCTTTATGACGCCATAGCAGCTACACTGGTCCCAGCTGGTGGCCTCCACCCTGCTGTTCTTCACCTTGCTGTCCCTCCCCCTGCACCTAGCATTAGCATTCGCCGCTGGCTAACTCCCTTGCTTCCTTGTTCCGTCGCCAGGCAAACTTAGAGGGTCGGGGTTCATGCTGCAACGAGATGGACATCTGGGAGGCCAACAGGGCGGCAACTGCCTACACACCTCACCCCTGCAACGTGACCGCAGTGTACAAGTGCTCGGGCACGCTGTGCGGCAACGCCGACCGCTATATCGGTGTTTGCGACAAGGATGGCTGCGACTTCAACCCCTACCGCCTCGGGGCGCATTCCTTCTATGGTATCAACGGCACGCTCGACACCTCGCGCAAGTTCACCGTTGTGACTCAGTTCCTGACGACGACGGGGAATTCGACCGGTGACCTCCGCGAGATCAGGCGGCTGTACCTACAAGACGGCAAGCTGTTAGAGAATGCCATCGCCCAGGTTCCTGGCCTGGACAAGACAAACAGTCTGACGGATGAGGTCTGCGCAAAGGTGAAGAAGGCCTTCGGCGGGGTCAACGCCTTCGAGAACCAGGGCGGCATGAAGACCATGGGGGAGGCCCTTCGACGAGGCATGGTGCTTGCCATGAGCATCTGGGACGACGCCGGCACCCACATGAAATGGCTGGACGGGACCTTCCCCGTCGATGCCGACCCAAACACAGAGCCCGGTACGGTCCGTGGTCCGTGTACTGCGGGCACTGGCAGGCCTGAAGAGACAGTCAAGGACGCCCCTTGGACGCAGGTGACCTTCTCGAACATTAAGAGTGGGGAGATTGGCTCGACATTTATTATCTCTTAAGAACCCTTTGACATTAAACGTGTCTCTTGACTGGAAGGGTACCGGCGGACTCGGACTTGGGGTCGTCAGGCATTATCAGCCGGCAGTTCTACTTACGGATACAGTCCTGCTGTCTAGGTAATGAGTGTGACCCGCGATTGGGTACCCAGATGGGGAAAGAGGAAAGTGACTATGATTTTTCATCCCTGTGGCCGTGTCAACTCGTGAGACTCCCGAAGACCCGGGGACCGGTCCTGCCCCTGGAGGCCCCATCTTGGATCTTTGGCGATCTGGCTGCCATGAGCCCTGATCAGGAAACCAACCAGAAGTGGGCCAACAATTGTGTCGAGCACGATCGCCCAAACAGCGGTAACAAAAGCCGGTTCGGAAACGAAGCTAGTCTGGTTGGTCCCGATTTGAATGATCAACAGTCCGACTTCACCTCTCGCAACCATGGCGCAGCCCAACAGCATTGCATGGGGCCAATCCTCCCTAATCAGCGCCCCTGACTTCCCACGCAGCTCTTTGCTGCCAGGAATGATCAAAGGGGTGATATCCCAGAGGAAGACGCAGACGCCAGCGAGTACCTCAAATGGTTTTTTCTTCTTTAGTCTTGTGTTCATATTTATATTTCTTAGGCCAGAAAACGGGCACAGGCGGGGGGAGGGAAGGGAGAAAGAAAAAAAAAATCCCTTGTAGCACTGCTTTGATCCAAAGGCCGGACGGATGAACGTGTTTTTTGGTGGGGGGGTTTTTTTGGTGAGGTGTATTTGCCTGGTACTTACTTTGCCAATGAACATCAGAACGGAGAAGCTGATGCCTTTCCAGACTGCTTCCGCTGTCCGCAAACTCTTGAAAGGGATTGCGAACCCCATGCTGGAGAAGAACAGGGGCTCAAAAACGTATCTCATGCTGCTGGCAGCATAATGTTCGAAACCATCGGCGAAAGTCGGTAGATGGCTTGCAGCGCTTGCTGCTGTCACATTCTCGTTTGATGGTCGTGTTGAAGCCTCAGAGTTCTCTTCACCAATGGGGGCACTCGGTAACACACCCAAGAATGCGCCAGCCATGAACGCCCCAAACAGAACCGATGCTCCGATATAGTAGGCGACGGCAAGAAACGCACCAAGAACCAAGGCCTCAACCACAACAAGGGATCCCGAACCTATTCTATTCAGTCCTTCCTCCACGTAGCGCCTATACAAGGGCTTGAAGACAAACACGGCCAGCAAAGGTGGAATCAGGCCGATGCAGACGCTCGCGACGATGGGTCGGCCGATGAGCCAGCCGATGTTGACACCCTGACCTGCTGAGAGGGCCCCGAGATTCTGTATGACACTAATCATGATCAGGCCGACAATGTCATCGAAGAGAGCGGCACTGATGAGCACAATACCAACTCGAGTTGCGGCAAAGCTGGCGTCCTCGGTGGCTGCACTCTTCAGAACCACGAAAGTTGTCCCAACCGAGGTGGTCGATAGCGCGGCAGCGACAATGAAGGTCTCAATGGCACCGTAGCCAAATCCGAGGTAGAGCAGAAGAAAGCTCAGAGCAAAGGGCGCCAAAATTCCCACAGCAGCCGCGCAGAGGCCAAGAACAAAGTTCCTCTGCAGCAGGTCCAATCGCATTGTAATGCCTCCTGTTCATAGTATACGCATCTCAGCACGAAGCAGCGCCGTAGGGAGGGACATGGTGAGTGAGATAGGGAGGAAAATGTAGTTGGCAGTCAAGCTGTCAACGTGTGCCAGAGAGGAGAGGTTGGCCCCTGTGAACTTACCTTCAAAAATGATCAAGATGAGACCGAGATAACCAACAGCGACGAAAGCTTCCTGCCATTCAAGCAGAAGAATGTTGCCGACTGGCACTCCGTAGAGTACGCCAATGATGAGCTGCCCAATCAGGCCGGCACCGCATATCTTGTCAACGGCCCATCGTGCCAGGGACAGGACGAAGAAAAATGAAAGTAATGAGAGGAGGCCAATAACTATGAAGCGGCGTGAGGCAAGTCGCGATCAGCAAGTGTTTCACGCTAACAGCTGACGGCAATGTATGGGGGTTTGCCACATACTATCAGGCTCATGATATTGCAAAAATGCCATGTTAGAGTTCTCCCTCGTGCTGTCGACCATCTTGTCAAGTTCTAGCCAGGCAAGAGATTTCAAATTTGCACGACTGTAAAACGCGAAAGAGACAGTAGTAGAAAGGAAACACAGTATAAGGGGAAGGTTTTGCCACGGCTACCAACTCTAAGTGTCTAGCGAGTGCGACGGGATACCTTATCCGCAGATGTTGGGACGCATGCCAGGTACGGATGAGGTCGATAATCCCCCCAGCACCCACCTACCTACCTATTTTCTCGTCCAGGTATCGACGTCATCAGCTTCTGTATAGGTACGCTACCCCGGCCGGGTGTACTGTGGGCAACCTAAGGCATGGTCGGCGGACTCGGCGCCGGGTGGGGAAATGAACACAGATATAGCAGACGAAGTTAGTCCTATCTAGGTAAGTTTAATTACCCTCTTTAGGTTAGTTTGTTGAGAAATAGGTTTATTCTGTACGCTACTACGGAGTATGTACGGAGTACGTACCTTGTAGTGGCAGCCAGCACCTAAGTGTGATGCCCTAATCCCCAAGCTTAACTGGCCCCTCGAAAGAAAAAAGTACAGATCGCATCGCGCCTTTTCACTCCCTCAAGTTCAGCTGGCGGCACCTGCTTTCGAGAAAGGGTCCTTCCCTACTCCCATTGCTTCTTCTTCTCTTTCTTCTCCTTCCTCCTTTCCTGGTGCTTGTCACAAGCTTCTCTTTTTGTTTTCCCTTCCCTCTCCCGCGGCACACCCCACGGAACCCTTACCGATTGATCCGGACTTCCCACAAACCACACCCAGGCAGGCCGAGGAGCGGAAGGCGACAGCACGGCAATGGCGCCTTCGCCATCACCACCTCTGGTGGACAATCCACAGATCAAATCGGCCGAGCTTTTGAGTTCAGTACCCCTCCACTACCATGCCTACATCTGGCCCTTCGCGATCATATGGCCCGTGTTCCTGCGGTTCTACTTGAGTCCTGATCTGTACGAGAAGCACATTGGGGCTCCCGAATGGACCTTTGTCTGGCTCGGCACCATCATCACCGCCCAGAGTCTGGTTTGGCTCAGCACTCACTGGAGCATCAGCCTCAGGGCCCTGTTCACTGCAAAGAAGGCGAGGTCTGTTGACGATGCCGAGCTCATCAAGCTGGTTCCCATCGCCAATGCCGGTTCCGCCGACATTTGCAAAATCGATCGTGACCAGGTATTATTGTCTCATCATCCTTGTCCTGATCCGCGGCTGGTCACACAGCTCCGCTTTGCTTTCCCGACCACCCGGCCGACTTGCTGACTTGGACAACGTGGATTTGCGTCGACCAGACCGGAGGCAAGACGAATGTCTCCTTCCTCTTCCAGAAGCGCCGGTTCCTCTACCAGCCTGAGAAGCAAGCGTTTGGCACCCTCGCCTTCGACATCGACGCCGAGCCCAAACCCCAGCTGGCCAAGTTCCAGCTATCGAAGGGCATTCCCACCGCCACCGAGCTGACCCGCATCGAGCAACACTATGGCACCAACACGTTCGATATCCCCGTGCCGTCCTTCACCGAGCTCTTCAAGGAGCACGCGGTCGCGCCTTTCTTCGTGTTCCAGATTTTCTGCGTCGGCCTGTGGATGCTGGACGACTACTGGTACTACTCGCTCTTCACGCTCGTGATGCTGGTCGCCTTCGAGAGCACCGTTGTGTGGCAGCGCCAACGCACCCTGAACGAGTTTCGCAGCATGAGCCTCAAGCCGTACAACATGTGGGTCTACCGCCTGAACAGGTGGGTCGAGGCCCAGAGTGATAAGCTCGTGCCTGGGGATCTTGTCTCGGTGTCGCGGAGCAAGGACGACGGCGGCGTGGCCTGCGACATGCTCCTGGTCGAGGGCACCGCCATCGTCAACGAGGCCATGCTGTCCGGCGAGAGCACCCCGCTGCTGAAGGAGTCGATTCAGCTCCGCCCTGGGGACGCGGCCTTGGAGCCCGAGGGTCTTGACAAGAACTCGTTCCTTTGGGGAGGCACCAAGGTGCTCCAGATCACACACGGGTCCGCCGAGGACTCCAGGCCCAAGATCGTATCGGGCGTGCCCTTGCCGCCGGACAACGGTGCCATGGCGATCGTGACCAAGACGGGCTTCGAGACCTCCCAGGGGAGCCTGGTCCGTACCATGATCTACTCGACCGAGCGGGTGTCGGCGAACAACATGGAGGCCCTCTTGTTCATTCTGTTCCTGCTCGTCTTCGCCATTGCCGCCTCGTGGTACGTCTGGGACGAGGGTGTGCGGCGGGATCGCAAGCGGTCGAAGCTGCTGCTTGACTGTATCCTCATCGTCACCAGTGTCGTGCCGCCAGAGCTGCCGATGGAGCTCAGTCTCGCCGTCAATACGAGCCTGGCAGCCCTGGCCAAGTTCGCCATCTTCTGTACCGAGCCGTTCCGCATCCCATTCGGCGGCCGCATCGACGTAGCCTGCTTCGACAAGACCGGAACCCTGACGGGCGAGGATCTCGTGGTGGAAGGCATCGCGGGTCTCGGCCTCGGGCAGTCCGGGACCGACACGCCTCGGGAATCTGACGGTGCGCACAGCCACATGACAGCCGTGCATGCGGCGGGGCTCGAAACGACGTTGGTCCTGGCCACTGCGCACGCACTGGTGAAGCTCGACGAAGGCGAGATCGTGGGTGACCCAATGGAGAAGGCGACTCTGGCGGCTCTGGGTTGGGTGCTTGGGAAGAACGACACGCTGTCCCACAAGGCAGCCGTGGTAGCGAACGGAGGCGCCACAGGGACGGTTCAGATCAAGCGCCGCTTCCAATTTTCATCGGCTCTCAAGCGCCAGAGCTCCGTCGCCACGGTCCACGGCAAGGATAAGCAGGGGCGCAAGGTGCAAGGCACGTTTGTTGGGGTCAAAGGCGCGCCCGAGACCATCATGAAGATGCTCCTCACTGTGCCATCCGATTACGAAGAGACGTTCAAGTACTTCACCCGTCGTGGCTCCCGGGTCCTGGCCCTTGCCTACAAGCAGTTGACAGTCGACAACGAGATGGGCGCGAGCAGGATCAACGAACTCAAGCGGGAGCACGTCGAGGCCGGCCTGACCTTTGCCGGCTTCCTGGTCCTGCACTGCCCGCTCAAGGAAGACGCCAAGGAGGCCGTCCGGATGCTCAATGAGAGCAGTCACCGGGTCGTCATGATCACGGGGGACAACCCCCTCACCGCCGTCCACGTCGCCCGCGAGGTGGAGATAGTGGACCGTGACGTGCTGATCCTGGACGTCCCGGAACAAAGCCTGGGCAACGGCGACAGGCTCCTGTGGCACAGCGTCGACGACAAGACGCACATCGAGGCCGATCCGACCAAGCTGATCGATGCACATATCCTCAGGGACATGGACATCTGCGTGACGGGCCACGCGCTGGCCAAGTACAAGGACCAGCCGGGCTTCAACCAGCTGCTCCGACACACGTGGGTCTACGCGCGCGTCTCCCCGAAGCAGAAGGAGGACATCCTGCTCGGCCTGAAGGAAATGGGCTACTACACGCTTATGGCCGGCGACGGGACGAACGACGTTGGGGCGCTGAAGCAGGCACACATCGGGGTGGCGCTGCTCAACGGCACCGCGCAGGACCTGCAGCGCATCGCCGAGTACTCGCGCAACGAGCGGATGAAGCAGATGTACCAGAAGCAGGTCGACCTGATGAAGCGTTTCAACCAGCCGACGCCGCCCGTTCCCGTTATGATCGCCCATCTGTATCCTCCCGGGCCGACCAACCCGCACTTCATGACGGCGATGGAGCGGGAGGCCAAGAACAAGGGCGTCAGCGTGGCGGAGCTGGCAAAGGCCAACGGCACCCCACTCGAGGCCATGACGACCATCACAAGCCACGGCGCGCAGAGGCTGCTGAACCAGCACAATCAGCATCCGAACCAGCAGGACCCGCGGCAGGCGAAGCAGGTCGAGGCGGCTAACAAGGCGGCCGGCCTCGCCGACAAGCTGACGGCGCAGATGCTGGAGAACGAGCTTGGCGACGACGAGCCGCCCTCGCTCAAGCTGGGCGACGCGTCGGTGGCGGCGCCCTTCACGAGCAAGCTGCGCAACGTGATCGCGGTGCCCAACATCATCCGCCAGGGCCGGTGCACTCTGGTGGCGACGATCCAGATGTACAAGATCCTAGCCCTCAACTGCCTTATCACCGCCTACAGCCTGAGTGTGCTGTACCTCGAGGGTATCAAGTTCGGCGACGGTCAGTACACCATCAGCGGCATGCTTATGAGCGTCTGCTTCCTGTCCATCTCGCGCGCCCGCTCGGTCGAGGGCTTGTCCAAGGAGCGCCCGCAGCCCAACATCTTCAACTTTTACATCATCGGGTCCATCCTGGGCCAGTTTGCTGTGCACATCGCCACCTTAATCTACATCGCCCAGTTCTGCGACAAGGTCGAGCCGTAAGTGTTCTCTCCCTCTTGCTCTCCCCCGAGTCTTTTATAGTGTGTTATTGTTGTTATTGAGTGCTTACTCACATGGAACGAACTATCGTCTTCCCCCCGCCTTCTACCTTGCCTTGTATCCAGCCGTTCCGAAGTGGTTGACCTCGAGGCCGAGTTCTCGCCGTCGCTGCTCAACAGCGCCGTCTACCTCCTCCAGCTCATCCAGCAGATCAGCACCTTCGCCATCAATTACCAGGGTAGGCCCTTCCGCGAAGCCATCTCGGAGAATCGCGGCATGTACTGGGGCATCATTGGCGTGTCCGGCATTGCCTTTGCCTGCTCGACCGAGCTCATCCCAGAGCTGAACCAGCAGATGAAGCTGGTTCCCTTCACGTCCGAGTTCCGCCAGACCCTCACGGGCGTTATGGTGCTCGACTACGCGGCCTGCTGGGCGATCGAGGTCGTCTTCAAGTACCTTTTCAGCGACCTCAAAGCCCGCGACATCGCCGAGCGCCGGCCTGACCAGCTGGAGCGCGAGCGTCTGCGCAAGGAGGCCGAACAGAAGGCCAAGGAGGAGGAGGAGGAGCGGAAGCGCCTCGAACAGGTGGAGGAGTACGAACGCAAGCTGGCGGAGAACAAGAGGAAGCTGGCGGAGCGCTGGGGGGTTCAGATCCCCGTTCAACAAGCCCCGGCTGCCGGTGCGCATGCTGGTCGATAGTACGAGGAGTAGGGGGGCGGGGCAGTCGTTGCTAGGTGGGTAATGGAATGGAGTCAAAGGGGGGGCCCCCGGTCGGTCGGTCATATCTAGAAACAAGATCTAAAGTTGGACTATCACCATGTGCTCTGTGGTCAGCCCAGAGACACCATCAAAGAGAAGTGGAGGATGCTCTGTCTGTCAGTCCAGGTTAGCCGCTGAGCAACCTACCTCGGTAGAAACGGACCAGGAACGATCATAGGTACCTAGGTAGGTATACAAGATGAGGCCGCGACGGAGGAGTTATGATGTAGTAGGTACTTAGTTCTGTGGGTATATGTACATATACTCTTAACTTATTTTCTTGTCTCTTGGTTTACCCTGCTTTGTTGTAACCAATGAACCCTGAAGAAAACCTTGACTGAATTAGGAAAGACGTGTCGGATATAATACAGTCGACGAGGGAACCCATCTATCGGCTTCTTCTTTTTCACCTTTGGAGATCTTGACGCTTTGCAAATGGTGCCGCGGACATGACATCCCTCTTTCCCACTCTCCGTTTCTCAACTTGATCCTGTACCCTTTTCCTATTCTATTTTTTTAACTTATTTGCCGGGGTTGGAGGCAACAAAGGCAATGCCCTTCTCAATGTTCTTCTTTAGGTCAGTCAGGCAGGCATCGACCAGCTTCTGCTCGGCGGCGTCGACAGTGCCAATGGGAAGGATCTTCTCGACACCGTTGGGGCCGAGCTCGACCTTGGAGCTGAAGAACTCGATGCCGTGGTCCTTGTACAGGGGCGAGTCGACAAAGGTGGGCTCGATAACGCCCTTCTCGCCCTGGGCGGCGCGCAGGACCGACTCGGCCATGCGGGCTCCCGCCATGGCCATGGAAAGGGTGGCGGAGCCGGCGCCATCCTTGGCCTGGACAACCTCGTCGCCGCCGAACTGGACGCGGTTGATCAGGGAGTTGTTGGAGCTCAGGTCGGGGTGCTTGCTCTGGCTGAAGAGAGGCACGATGGTGACGCCGCTGTGGCCGCCAATGACGGTGATGTTCTCGTCCTTGGGGTCGGTTCCCTTGATCTCCGAGACGAAGCGCGAGGCGCGGACGACGTCAAGGGTGGTGACGCCGAACAGGCGCTTGGGGTTATAGACGCCGCGGGCCTTGAAGACCTCGGCACAGATCGGGACGGTGCTGTTGACCGGGTTGCTGATGACCAGGATCTTGGCCTCCGGGCACGACTCGGCGCAAGCCTTGGCCAGGTCGCGGACGATGGAGGCATTGGTGTTGAACAAGTCGTCGCGCGTCATGCCGGGCTTGCGGGGGACGCCGGCGGGGATCAGCACCACCTCGGCGCCCTTGAGCGCCGCCGCGAGCCCGCTCGGGGTCGGGTCATAGCCCTTGACATTCGACTTGGTGTTGATGTGCGAAATATCGGCGGCGACGCCTGTGGATCGGACCAGGAAGGGTTTTGGTCAGCCCTCTCGCCCAACGGGGGCCATCAATTAGGCAGGTAGGCAGATTCAGTTGCTTAGCACATCCCATCCATCCATCCATCCACCACCACCTCACCGTCGAGGTGTTCACGGAGCGGGTGAGCGGATGGGTGGGATGATCGCAGGGGCCCGGACAAATGGGTCCGTCGGTCCATGGGGAAGAGGGGGTGGAAACAACGCACCGGGTCCTCCGCGAATGTCATAGAGGGCAAGCTCCGTTACCCTAGGGTTCAACTTAAGCAAGAGCGAAAGAGGCTGGCCAATTCCACCAGCAGCACCGAGGACGGTGACCTTAGAAAGCTATAACGACGCAGCAGTGTGGTTAGCGAGCTAGTTCGGACAGCGAGGGTTCCAGCCAGGTAGGTAGGTAGGCGGAGCGGAACTATGTCAGCTCCGACCGTCGGCTTTCGAGCGCCAACAGGAAGGGTGAGGAACGAATACGTACATTCCTCGCAGAGGCTGAGAAGGCACGGGTCTGGATTCGTGAGGCGGCGAACATTTTGGATGAGAATGTCTGGGTATCAATTTATGGAGAGAAAAGAGCTTGAAGGGTAGGTAGTGTGTGGTAGATCGCGGTTGCAGGAATTGGACATGTCCAAGTGAACAAGATCTGCACTGGGTGAGAAATAAAAAACCGAGGACATTGGCGCTGGCAATGTGTTTGGCTGGTACGAGGTGGAGCCCTCAAATTTTCATGGGTGGCACGGACCTTGTTCTGACCGAACCGCTGGGAGCCTGGGGAGGTGCGGGAGGTCAAGGAAAGAACCCTGCTGGCCTGGGCGCCTGGCGGGCTTGCCCAACCCCGATTATCCCCCGACTATGCCCGCTCGCCGGCAATCCGAAGTCAGTTGTCTGATATCTCATCAGTAGGTACATGTAGGTATGTGAAGAATTCCAGGAAGGTAGGTAGTCCACTGTCTGTCTAGCAAGCAGTTCAGTACCTCGACTACTCATATTGTCCGAGGTATTGTAAGTTGCCCATAATACGAGACGATTGCCTATCAACGGTGCAGACTCTTCTTGCTCCACCAAGGTGTGTGCTAGGTACCTGTTCTCCGAGACTATCGTAGTACGTAGTAGGGCCAAGGATGTCGACGCTATTCTACATCCCATCTCGAGACAAAAACCGGTGGAGGGATAGAGGCTACGCCACGACTACCCTTCCTTAGGATTTATAGTTCCAGCTACCCTACCATCCATGCCATGGTAGCAGCACCTAGGCAGAGAGAGAAAGAGGATAACGACTGGATGCAAGTAAATCCCCTAGCTACCCCGCCCCCACTCCAGTGCTCCAATCTGGGCTCCAGTCCACATGGTCTGGTTGGCGAACGTCTACAGAGTATTGCTATGTTTGACGCCCACCTCTTTCCTCCTGTGAAGTCCAGTGAACCCAGGTTTCCGCTCCCGTACTTAGTGGTTCTCAAGATACATGACTCTCCTGAACGCAAACATGTCGTCGAAAGTGCAGAATTCCGGGGCGCCAAGCTCGAAGCTCACCGGCAAGCCCTCTGCATGGAGATGGGCCATTAGAAGGCGGGTCAGCTCGGCACTCTGATCCTCCGTCAAGTGCCGGAGCAGATAGGCCATGCTCAGGTGCAGACCATAGGTGTCGTGCTGCGGGTGTCGAATCTGCAGCACGTCCGCCAGCCTGTCACGCAAGCCCCTCAGCCGGCGCTCCTCGGCGGCACCGCGAAGCTTGACGGTGACGCCGATGCCGACCTCGAGTGGATCGATACCCGTGGCGGCGACGAGGTAGGGCGGGTCGCACTGCAGATCAAACGAGCGGAGCTTCGACTCGAACAAGGCATTGCAGTCCGCCAGGGACGCATCTGGAGCGAGGTCCGATGGCCAGTAGCCCGGCCCTCGCACCTTGTCGCAGACCCCTTCGAAAACTGTCATGTGCCAGCTCTCGGGAGGGAGCAAGGTGTAGAGCGACGAGAGCGGACTGAACTTGAGCTTCTCGTACAGGATGAGCAGAGATGCGTACAGCTCGCTCGAGGGGCAGAGGTGGCAGATGATAGTGTTTCCTGGAAAGGGTTGCACCTTGCCCGAGGGATCGAACTTGCTCGGAACACCGATCGGATACTCTGGTCCGTCCACTTTAGTATCCACCTCCAACTCTTCCAACTGTCGAGGGCGGGATTTGGGATCGGCCATTGCCGAATGGGAGTTTTCTAAATCCACTCGGCCCGTCTCTCGTGGCGGTGGGTGGGTTATCTCTCTGTCTGTCTGCTTGCCTGCCTGACTTTCTAGTTGTTTGTTGTTTTGTTGTTTGGTTTGGTTTGGTTTGGTTTGGTTTGGTTTGGTTTGGTTGGTCTGGGTTGTTTGTTTGTTTTCTATCTGTCTGTCTGTCTGTCTGTCTGTCTGTCTGTCTGTCTGTCTGTCTGTCTGTCTGTCTGTCTGTCTGTCTGTTTGTTTGTTTAGGTTCAGCCGAGTTCTAAGGTGTTCGTGGTAATTTGTTATGTTGTCGTTCCGCCAGCGAGGGTTGTGGTAACAGTTGGTGTTTGGAGCCTGATGGAGTAGGTTAGGGTACCTGAACGGAGCACGGTAGTTGAGCTTTCTTAGGCGGACGGCTCGGCCTGAAGGGCTGAGGCTGAGGAGGGATGGAAGAAGGAGAAAGGAAGGGTGGGGTGTCAAGATGCAAGAAGAAGGCGCCCGACTTTTCGGGTTGCTGTTGCAGAACTTGCAGTTCACTCCCAATTGAATGCATGGCACCTAGGTATACTTACTAGAGGTACGTAATTAGGTGACACAAGAGCCAGCCAACCCAAGTTCATTTCTCCCTTCATTTCGATCCCGTTCCCGCCATCCCAATAAAACTCCTATTTCTCGCAGTAGGAAGTTACCAATCCACCCAAGGCTATCAATCCCGTCGCTTTTACGAAATCTCGCCAAACAGTCCGCAGCTCCGTTTGGGCGATATCGATGCCCCGTGAAATGCCACCACTGATGCACTCATCCCCGACAAGGCCACGACCCCTGTTACCAGCCTCACCGCGAGGTTGCTGATTGACCTCCCCCTGCTGCTGCTGCTGTTGTCTCACCTGGCCAAGCCACAGTATCGTGCGCTCAAGCAGCTGGTCCAGCAGACCGCGGCTGCCTCTCACCTCGGGCCAGTGCTCTGCTGCCGCACTCAGGATGTTGGCCACGGCTCTGAAATGTCTCCGCAGAGCCACGAGGTCGGCATCAACAGCTCCGGCCCTCACAGTACAGGATTGTCGCTGCGGCGAGGAACAGCCCTTGGATGGCAACAAAGGTGAAGAGCCAGGAATCCCCCTGATACATCTCGTCGCTGAGACGGATGTTGGCCTGCGACGAGGCGTGGCATGCGCGGAGCGCGGACAATGATGGCCGCGGGACCGCCGGGCAAGGCCCCAGTAGAAGCAACAAGAGGGCGTGATAGCGCAGCTCGGCCATCTTTGCGTGATACGAATCACGTGGCGAAAGGAGTTGCAATGTTGACTGAACCTCGACGTGTCACTCGTGCAGCCGGCGACGCATGTTTTGCTGCCAGGCAGCCATGTCTGGGACGGCTGGATACGAGTAGTCGGGCGTCTTGCGGGAGACGCTATGTGCGACATACTTGATCTCCGCGTTGAGCTGGGCAAGCTTCATGCCATAGATGGCGATGGTCATGTGCGTTGGCCGTTGTCCTTCCTTGCGTGTTGACGGGTCCCTCTCGAGGAGCTGCTGATCTGTGATACCCAGCGGGAGGCGCAGATCGCACGCCTCGCCTCTTAGGCCGATGGGTCTGCCAACGGCAGTGACGAGCGTGCGGTCGAGCGAATAGACAACCCAGAAGATGCGCGCACGCATCTCCCTTGTCAGCAAGGACAAAGGGACGGTTGATTTTGCCCTTGTGCCGCCCACCGAGCTGACTTCCCGCTGCAGCCTCAGGTCCAGCACCGGCAGCAATGCATTGGTAGTTGATGTACCACACATTCAGGCCCGCCGATGGGCTGAGGAGTGCGTACATCGTCATCAACAGCAAGCACTGGAGCCCCTTGAGAGATGCATCGAGCTGGAGTTGGTCAAGGCTTGACAGCGCCGCCGTGGCAAATTCGGAGGCAGAGAGCGCCACCTTGGACCTGTGCTGGTGTCGTGGCCGATATTGGCAGCACCATATTTACCTGGAACTGCGCCATGCGCCGCGGCTCGGCAGAAGAGTAGACATGCTCGAGTAATTTTTGCCACGATGGACGATGAAGAAAGGGGTAGATTGGGTGGATTAAATCCCAGTAGGCCGCCAACAGATCAAGGGCCTGCTGCAGGCTCCTCGGAAGTGCTGCCTGGGGTACGATAAATGATCCCCGTGGCGCCGCCAAGTCTGGTCCCTCGAAGCCGAAGCCGGGGAAGTCCTTGGGGCCATAACTAAACTCTCCTCTGGAAGCGACTGCAGCAGCCTGGACAATGCGTACCCGCTTGAGGGCCCAACGTAACGGAGCTCTTGGCCCGCCGACCCTACTGAGACCATCCCGATCTCGTGGGGCCGTCTGGGTTCCGCATGCTCCGCAGCCTCGGCAATAGGATCCATAGTTGGTGGGATGGAGGAATGTGGTGTTGGGGGCTGTGCCTCGGGGATGGCCCCGGCTGCTACTGAGACATGGTCGTCCGCTCCGAGGCCTTCTCCAGTCCTGGGCTTGCACTCCTCTGGCGAGATGCCGCAACCTCGAGATCAACCCCGACCGGGTTTCTAGGTCATCAGGATGTGTTACACTTTGGGGCAATCCAAGGCGGGACTCTAGTGATTAGATTCGGTCTAGGAGTCGAGAGACATATCTTTCAGCACATGTTAGTGAACCGTAACCTCTACCAACTTGGAGGGAGGGAGGCAGGACATGTGGCTGATGAGTGAGGCAAAGAGGAAGGGGAAGGAACAGAGGAGAATACCAGATAGGAGAGAAGAAAGAGGGGGAGAAGGGAGAGAGGGGGAGAAGGGAGAGAGAGTGGAGGGGGGAGGTTGAGTCTGAACGGAGAAGCGTGAGGTTACCTACGATGCAGAGTAATCTGTTCCTCTAACAGTGTTGCCTTGGGAACAAACAGCGCCGGTCTTTTTGCAATTAGCACACGAAGGCCACGCCCCGTCGCACTGCTCGACCGTCCACCTAGTTTTTAAACTCATCGTTTGAGATTGAAGAGATACAGCTGTTATGCAGTTCGTCTTGGCTGGGACCTCACCTTAATCTTCCGTTTCTGGCACCTGGCGCACGCGACCCTGATCCTGGGGCCTCGCCCGTTTTGACAAGATGAAGAGGAAAGGAGGATATGGCCATGTGGTTATTCGCGCCGGCATGTCGGCTTGACGGTCCAGATGGCGAGGTGCCGTCTCTATTGTCTTCGTCTCTGCTGGCGGGCCTAGCCGGGGCTGCCAGTCTGGTGATCGCCCATTCCGATGGACCTCTGGGGTTAGACCACGCACCGGCAGACGTTCCCAGGACAAACATGCAAGATAAACAAGTATCTTCTGCAGCTAACCGCCAAAAGCAGCTTTCGCTTCAGCGGATCCCATGGATCATTGGGGACTTGGGTAGTACATGTATTGCTGGCGGACGAGGCCCCGTGAAATCATGGAAATAAAATCGGGAACAGCCCGCTTTTAAAGGTCCCCATGCCTACCTAGGTACCTCTATATGTACCTAACTTGTACGTGCTCCTTATTGCTGCGGCTGTATAGCGATTGATAGATTAAAGACTTAGGCTGCACTCCCTTTGCTCAACCCCAAATCGAGACCGGTTTGGCTCTTGCCCTCGGCTCTCCACTACAACTCCCCTCCAAGGTTCCAAGGGCCCAAGGTCCAAGGCTACCTCTGCCAGCCTGAAAGCCACCTTCGGTGCAGTGCTTGCAGTTTGCCAAATCGACATGGTCGACATCCACGTCGGGAGGATTGTAACTACCCGTGCATGTACTCTGTGGTAAGAAAACCTGCATGCCCTGTGCGTTCCAGACCCCCCATGACATGACTGCAGTGCTCTTCTTCAAGTTCCGCCAGCATACGTCGCACACTCACAAGGTGCTGTTCGTGACGGAGCTTCGAAAGCTCCAGGCGCTGCCGTGTGTCGACACCGCACAGCTGACAGTTGGCCACGGCTCGACCACGGACCCTGTCGAAAGAAGACAAGGCTTCAAGGTATGTCTCGTCAACAGGCAGGGCGATTGAGCAGCTCTAGCTGAGTACCAGGCCAGCAAAGAGCATCACACGAGTACGTACTGTACAGTGTACACCCTCTAGATCGTCTCACCACTCCCACCTCCCGGAGTGTTATCTGATTGGCCTCCTCTGGGCAGAGCCACAAGTAGATACATGTGACCTTCCGAGGAGGGTTGATTTCGAGACCAGTAGAGGCGACGCTTTAGCGCCCCTGCGGTAAAGAGGTCATGGGTATAAAATCGCCTTTGTGCCATACTGGCCTCTATGGGCTGCCTGCCTAGGTGGGTAGTTAGGTAGGCACCTATGCAAGGCTGATAGAGCAAGCAAGAGATTCTAGAGGAATGATGCATCGACCACCCGACCTCCTTGACAATCCGTGACAATCCTTGACAACCATTGGATAACACGGTATCATACCACCGCACTAGTAACACTTCCTCCCACTGACCCCATTGACCTAGGGTCATTCCCCCCTTTCCTCTTCTTCACACACACACACACACACCGACCATATCGACATCCACCTTAACACAATTTCTTCAATCTGTGGCGTCCCCCCTGACTAGACTCTCCTTCCATCGTTACCAACTCCAGCAATCTCAAGCCTCTCATCCCGACCTGTTATACCAGCGGCCTCCTCCTTCTCCGCCATCTGGGCATCACGGAGGTCCGCGTCCCGGTTGCCGTACAGGCCGATCTTGTACCAAGGCTGCTCGAACAGGCGATCCATGCTCTCCAGGGTGCGGCCGCTGGTCTCGGGCACAAAGAATAATACCCAGAGACCACCGAGGATTGTTATGGCGGCAAAGGACCAAAAGGTACCCTTGGGGCTGATGCCGCCGTTCGCCACTGGCAGAAGCATGTTGGGCACGGCGCGGGCGTTGCCATATTGGTTGACAAAGTGAAGCTGCAGATTGCCCGAGTTGGGTTGGGTTAATGTCTGAGGGACAGAGAGGAGAAGGGAGATGGGGGGAGATGGGGGGAGAGAGGGGGAGAGGGGGAGAG
>PYSP01000037.1:0-107642 GCA_003049395.1 Pseudohalonectria lignicola
CCCTAGGGCTCTTTACGGGGGAGGGAGGGCGAAATGGACGAAGCCCACATAGATAGATCAGGACAGGAGATTGACTGAAGAATGAGAGCCGGTGACTATTCGACTAGTCTGATGTTTCCCCTAGATCGACAAGTTGTGGTTATATGTGTACCCTAAGTCAGTCCCGAGACAGGGTACAATTGCAAGTTGACCAGATCTCACGGGCACGACAAGGGCAAATGGCAACCACCCGTCAGCATTCCACAGATTTCTCATCGTGACACCGAGATAGGATGGTTGGAGCCGGGCGAATGAATGGGTGTACATACGTCTATATGCTACAAGACGCAACCGATACGCTGATAAACATAGGTAAGTAGTGAACACTGATGATGGCCTATATGATTTACCCCCCAGCTTCCTCCCCTCCCTTCTCCCTCCTCCCCGGATTTTCATCCCAAGTCGAAGGGCAGTCCCCGAGGCAGACAAACAAGAACAACAACCAGGCAGGATGTCGCGTTCGGGTCTCTTGTTATCTTGCTCCAAGTTTCTTCCCACCTATCTGCCTACCAATATATGCACTCTTTTCTGTTTTCTTGTTTTTATGAACCCCACGCTTTCAAATCGAGAGAAGGAAAAGGATACCTCCTTGTCGACCAATGACTAGATAATAAAAGTAAAGAAAGACATGGGAGGAGCCCGGAGAAATCCAAAAAGTCAGAAACACAACGGCAGAAAGCAGAAACGTAGGTAGGAAGAAACCTTGATCCCCTGTCCATAAAAAACTTGTGTTTATCATAAGCGGTGCCTGCACTGTTGGTTTCTTTTTTTCTCTTTCCCTTCTCCCTTTTCCTTTCCTGTTCCACCCTTACCGGTCAGGGGAGAGAGACTAGGAGAGATAGAGCGAGAGAGAGAGACGGTGTGGTAAAAATAAAAATAAAAAGTTGAAAGACGAAGCAACCTACGGAGGCAAACAAGACGTACGCGAAGGTTGGTATGTAGGCTAGACATAAAAGGCAGTTACAGAAAAAGAGTCCCTCGGCGGGTTGGTCCGAGTTCGTTGCCTCTGTCTCTCCTTGGGCGCGAAAATTCCGTGCGGCAGCAAAAGTAAAATAAAACACGAAGAGACATGGAAAAAAAAGTACGAAAAGATATATAAAACCGCAACTCGTTCCTCCAAAATGCCCAGCTCAATCAGATAAATGAGAGAAAGAAAGTGGGGGAAAGCGATCCTCCTTATTTTCGTACAAAAAACACCCCCCCTCAAAAATAAGACAACCGCGCGACTCAGGTCCGTGAGCAACGGCGGTAAGGTGGCTTTAGATATCTAATTCATCATGGCAAGACTAACGATGTGGGATTTGGCGCGCGAGCTGAGTTACTCAAATGAAAATTTCTTCCAGAGAGTGGTATCGGGTGGCGTCGGGTAAGTCATCTCTGCTAGAAAAACGAGACATATCTTTGGTCAGTTTCTTGGTCATGATGTTGCTTGGCCAGGCTCGCCGTCTTCCAGTGCTACCACCTCTGGCCATGTTCCTCTCCGGCGGTGGTGGTCCGCGGCGGTGTAGGTGGTGGTGATGGTGATGATTGGTGGTAGTTCCGGTGGTTGCTTACACGTCCACGCCTCGCGTTGACTTGCTCCTGCTGCATGTACGCGACGTTCTGCATCCCTCCCCCGAGGGAGCCGTAGCCGTAGCCTGCCCCGCCTCCCATGCCAATGCCGACCCCCATGCCCCCCATACCCCCCATACCCCCCATGCCTCCCATGCCTCCCATGCCGAACCCGGGGGCGGCTCCGAAGGGCGCCTGACCGGCCCCGGGCGATATACCAGCCATCTGGTTGGTGGTGGCAATCGGCTGAATCGGGCTCCCGTTGGCCATGGCCGCGGCCGCGGCCGCTGCTGCCGCCTGCTGCCCACGTGCAAACTGGTCAAGCTGTGACGGGCTTGGGCTGTTGAACCCGGCTGCTGCGAACCCGGCTTGCATGGCGGGGAAGTAGTTGGCAGTCATGGGCGGCGTCACCCTCGACAGCAGGCTCTGCTGATACTGCAACTGCTGCAAGTTCACGGGGGTCATGGGCCCGTTGGCGCCCGCGAACATGGGCTGCTGACCGGGGAAGGCCGGGAACTGCTGCGTCAGGCTGGGCTCCACGCTCTCGCTCCGCGGGACACCGAAGCCGACGTCGAAGCTCGAGGCCCCGGCCGCCCCTGGGTTCAGGGGGTTGTAAAACTGCTGGCCCGCGTTGCCAAACTGGCTTGTTTGCTGCGCGGCTGCCGCGGCAGCTTGCTGCTGTTGCACCTGAGCAGCCTGGGCCTGGGCCTGGGCCTGCTGCTGCGCTTGTTGCTGCTGCTGCTGAGCTTGCTGTTGCTGCTGCTGTTGTTGTTGCTGCTGCTGCTGCTGCTGAGCCTGTTGAGTATGCTGCTGTTGCTGTGCCTGCTGTTGCTGTTGTTGTTGTTGTTGATGCTGCTGCTGATGATGCGCGTTCATGCTGGCCTGCCTTGAGGCTGGTCGCTGCCGCTCATTGTTTGAGCTGTGGTCCCGCGAGCCGCCGCCGTTCCCATTGCGGGTGGACAGGCCAACCTCGTCCATGAGGCGCTTGTACCCCTGGCCGGGCTGCGCCTTGATACGGACAAGCACGGCCTTGACATTCTCGACCACCTGGCTCCGGATGGTCTCGTCGAAGAAGGGCGTCGTTAGTACCTTGAAGATCAGGGTGGCACCGCAGGCGTGGTCCGAGAGGATGGCCTCCAGCACCTGATCGTTCTTGGTGAAGAAGAGGGCCTTGAGGATGGTGTCTCTAGCATCGGCCTCGGCCTTCTGGTTGATCACCTTGAGCACGGTCAGGTAGGCAACCTTGTGGGTGCACAGGTGGACCAGGTAGGGGTTGAGCTGCGGTGACAGCACGGTGCGCCGCTGGGGGAAGGTGCACGTGTCCAGGAACCACGTCAGCAGCAGGGCGCCGTTTGCGTTTGTGGCCAGCTGCACGCTGTGGAGGGCGATGGCCGCGGCGAGCATGCGCTGCTGGTCCTTGGTCGCGTGGTGGCTCTCCAGGCACGCCCGCACCGCCCGTGACCCGTACCGGCCCTGCGACACCTCCCACATCTTGCTCAGCATCGTCTCGAAGATGAAGTCGTTGAACGGAGACCCGAACTTGAGGCAGCCCTGCAGCACGTAGTTGCCGTACTGGTCCAGAAACAGCGGCACCGTGTAGGGGCGCAGGTGCTCCACGATCATATTCATCTGCTGCGGCGTCTTGCAAACGTCGATGATCTTCTGCGCCGCCCAAGTCCCGTTCTTGTGTACTCCAATCTCGGCCATGTGCGGCGCGATCTCCACTAGCATCGCGTCCCGCAGTTCGTCCGAGCAGTGCTCAAACAGCTTCTGCACCACCGTGTTTCCAAGGTAGTCCGACGCCAGCTCAGCAATCTCGGGCAGCATGTCCACGGCGATGTTCTCAATCTCCGCGTTGGACAGGCTCTGGTTGTCGATCCGCTTGCGGATGTCCCGGAGCTTGGGCGCATCGTGCACACGTGTATGCGCCGGCTCCTTGATCGGCGGGATCTCGTCTACGAAGTTGTTGAACTGGATGGCCCGCTGCAGGCTCAGCGAGATGCGGTACGTCTCCTCGTCCGTCGCCCCAAACTGCTTGACGATGCTCAGCATGTCAGCCGTCATCTCCGCCAGAGGCGGCACAGAGGGCGTCAGGTTGCCAGCAGCCGACGTCAACGAGGATTCTCCGGCAACGGCGAGGGCCGGTGCGCCGGCCCCGGCTTGCTGGACGCCCTCCTGGCTCTGGCTCTGGCTCTGGCTCTGACCTTGGCCCTGACCCTGACTGAGACCTTGACCCTTGGAGAAGGGGTCAGGACTCGGCGACGGGAAGACACCGTCATGGCCGGGCGTATTGGACGCCGACGGCGGCTTGGCAAAGTTGATGCGGATGGGTCCCGCTCCGGGGAAGATCTCCTTGCCGTTCATGTTTGCTTTGGCGGCGATCGCACTATCGGCACGCTCAAAGTTCACGAAGCCACAGTTCTTGTGGGTAAGCACCCTAGCCGACAGGATCGGTCCGTACGACTTGAACATCTCGGTCAGAGTCGAGGTCGTGGTCGACGTGGGAATGCTACCGAGCCAGAGGGCACTCGTAGGTCCCTCCAGGCCCTGCTCCTCCACGCTCAACAAGCCGTTATTGGTGCTGTTAGAACGGTGCAGGGACAGGGCCGCAACCGCCTGTGGGAGCTCATCGACGCCAACCCCAAAGTCCTTCTCATCCGCCAGCCTGATCTCCGTCGCATTCATGCTGCTGTCCAAGCGCGAGGGTGTTGGCAGGTAGCTGCGCATCAGCCGAGATGGCGCGTCCAAAACGCCGGCCGTCCTCGCGCGCGGCCGAGTCACCGCCGCCTGGCTGGCGAACGCCTGGACGGCCAGATTGTGGTTGTGGATCGCGGCGTTCGTGGCCGCGAGCTGGTCCTGCAACTGCGCCGCGATCAGCTGCGCATTGTAGTTGCTGAGTTCGTCGGCATCGTAGTCATCCTCGTCGTCGTCAGCGTACTTGTCCTTGTTGTTCACCGAGTAGGACCGGAATCGGTTCGCCTGCTTAGTAAAGTCTGCAAGGGTGGGAATGTAGGGGGTTGCAAGCTGTGCCCGCGGCGGCTGTGGCGTGGTCTCGGCTAGGCCAAGGTAGTCCAAGGTACGCATGTGCACGTCGTTCTCACCTGTCCCCTCGCGAGAGAAGGCAGACTGGGCTGGCGAGCTGGGCCCGTTGGACCCGATGCTGGCAATGCTGGCCAAGGTTGAGCCTCGCTCTCGGCCCGTGGGATTCCAGCTGCTAAATATGGAGGGGCCAAAGGGCGAGTTGCTACCGGGTATGTGGGCAAAAGGACTACGCTGCGGCATCGACCCTGCGCGCAGCCGGGACAGCAGCGTGGAGGACGTCGAGGCTGGCGAGTTTTCCGAGGGCTCCAACCCAGGTGATGGGGACTTGAAGGGACTATGAGAGGGGGAAGGCCTCGACGTTTTAGACGCCAACGCCGGGATGCTCAGCAGGCCGTTGGTGGCCCCACCTGGGGAAAATCTCGAGGGAACGGTGCCGGCGCGGGCTCGCCTGGTCTGAGGCAAGCTCTCCGGCGTGGGGAGCTGGGCAAAGTCGGGAAATTCGTCTGTGGGGGACTCTGGGATGTTCTCACGAAGGGGGGTCGAGTTGCCGCTCGTGGGAGGTCCTCCCCACGGATTCACTGGAAGACCGGGCACTCCTTCTTGCGCTTGGATTTCCCGAGCCCTAGAATAAAAATAAACAAGTGTCAGATAATTTGGCATGTCCAGCGGCGGGTGTGACTGCAAATGCAGCTGGGGTTTACAAGTTTGTTTGTTCGAATGTAACTGAAAAGCATACCTCTTCGAGAATAATCTGCTGGAGGCTCCGCCAAGCTCATGTGATGGAGAGCCCGCCCCAGATCGCGAATTGACCTGCATCTTTCCTGGCGAAAGGCCAAAGGGGGACCGGATGGCAGAGCCCGAAGGGTCGTTGGGAGACGTGCTCGACGTGGGCGACGTCGAGCGTGTTTGGCCAGAGGCGGCCTGAGAGAAGTTGCCAATGGTCAAATGCTCAGATCTAGACGTGGACATTATCGATTATGGTGGTTCCAACCCTCATCAGATTATGTCGAAGGCCAAAGAATAGTAACCTGATATTACAATCCGCGATCCTCGTCTCAACGTTGAGAATAGAAGAGCTCGAGGGAGAGACGGAGTCGTGCGGGTGGTGAGTATTCAACTTCGGCTGTTAGATTCCACAGCTTCGCTGCTTCCTGCTCTCTGCTCTCCTGGTTCTGGGCCCGTGGTCGAAATGCCGAGCGTGCGGCAGTTGAGCCGAGATACGTGACTACCAAGACACCCGGACCGAAGGGGTGGAAAGCGAAGAAGTCGTTGCTAGATTGCTGTAGCGCTGATCAAGGAGTGAAATAATCGAATGCCCAGCTCTGTTCGTGGAAGGGGAAGAAAAAAGGGAATACAGAAGATAAGTGGGATTAAAATCGAGGATCGAGCCAGCAGAACGTTATGTGATGTAGGGCAGCAGCGTAGTGGATGGTTGAGGCTCTTTCTCCTCCTTCTTACGTTTATTGAGGGAAGGACGACGTCTGTCAGTCAAACGGGAAGGAGAAATGCTCAATGGCTTGTCGAGGAAGGAGCGTCAGGGGTGAAAACGAGTCTGTCGCTGCTGGCCAGCGTCACAGTTTGCGCGTGGGAATTTCGAGCTTGAGGCTGCCGAACAATAGGAATCACCGAGTAGGTAGACTCGACTGTCGGACGAATGAAGAAGGCTGGCTTCCTTCTCACTCCCCACTTCATTGACCTGGCGCACAGAAATAACAGCGCCGTCTGAGTTGAGGAGGAGGAAGAGAAAAGCCAGAAACAAAAAGGGAAAAAAGAGTCCAGGAAAAGAAGTAATTCTCAATAAACAGGCGTCATCAGAATACCTAGCCCGAGAGCCTGGAGAACGGGATGGGGTGAGCAACAGAAAGGGGCGCTGGGGCGATTATGGAGGTACGGAGTAGAGATGGTCTGGCAGAGGACCGGTTTTTAGTGGGGGCTGGCCATTGCCACAGGAAGACGGCAAGTGGCTCCTTGCTTGACGCCTGTTTGTGCCTGCCTGTGCCTCTGTTCCTGCTTGCGAATCGACAGACAGGGGGCAGGGCACAACTGGGGCGGGGAGTTTGAGCACTGCTGTGGCCATTAGGAGGGACCGGCCAAGAACGATGAAACAATCCCCTTTAGGGGTGGCCTCAGGAGGACTACAACATATCGAGAGAGAAAACCTCCCTCAGGCGCTACATTAGGTAAAGTGGCAGGCTGACTGACAGACAAACAACACCTTCCTCAGCTTTTTGTCTATGGCCAGCTTGCAGCATTATCTACCGAACTAGGTAGCCAGTTACCTACATCCTAGTTTACTTGCCTGCTGCCGTCTGCCTTACTTCCTCTCTTGACAGTCGCCGTACCACCAGACCAGTGATTAAGTCTCGGATTTTTTTTTATGTACTCCTCAAGCCCTCAGTCTTGCCAATCTCGACCTGGGTACCCACCTATCTTCTGTACTGTCGCCTACACATTGCAGGAACGCACGCCTAACATTTTAAGCTTTAGTGAGTCCCTTGCATGCCAGGTTTTCATCCATGGCATCGCACTGACCGTAGCCTCTCAGACCAAACCCAACAGACGTCTTAAGACGGTCAGTCCCGTCAGCTTCGTTCCCAACCTTCGGACTAGTTTGAGTACCAGAGGAGTCACTAGCAGGAGACCAGAACCTGCGGCGAACCTTACGGAGTACATCAAGCCATGAGACACCTCGCTCACCCCTGTCCGCAATTCTTAAAGATATCACCGCCAGCTCAATCCATAAAGGGACTGACAGGCAAGTAACTGACGGGGTGAAGTAGACACCTCTAAATAACAATTACCTACACCTACCTAGATACCTAGGCAATTGAGGCAGTTAGGCGAGAGGGAAGTAGGCCAAGTTAGGTACATACAGGTTTGTGATTGCCTCCCGCTCACGTCACAACTGTCCGACATTTACGATCCCAACTTGGTACATTCGACATGAAGTGGTTGGCTTCAACCTCCCTAGGTACTTGACGGCTTGAGGGGGCAAGACGGGTAGCAGCGAACACGATACTATCCTGTGCCTCTTGTGCGACAGCTCCTTGAGTACGGACATACCCGTCGGCCGCCATACCGACATTCCATATCCATCCATTTACCTCTTACAACGAGTCAAGGAGCGCGGAGACTGACTAGCAGCGTGCCACAATGCTATGCAGACGCTTGACTCTTGGCGGCTGTGTCTGGCTGGCTGGATGGTAGTTTCCGGCGACCTGGAGTGATCTGTAGTGATATCCGTTCTCATCAAAGGTCACTTGCGGCATGCGGCAAGAGCGGGCGGGCGGTGAGGTAGGATCAGACTTCCCATTGTCTTCAACTTCGGATTGCTGGCCATTTAGGCCAACTTGAGGCAACCACAGTTCCGGAGACTGCTGTCAGTGCCGGTTGAGCTGATAGCCTAGTGCAGCCCTCGAGCCCTTTGCACTACCCCATCTACCAGACCCTGGGACTGAGAGTCCGTGAGAATCCATCCATCCCTTCTCTTCCTGTCTATCTGATACCTACTTTGCTACTCCAGGCAGCTCCATCAAGACCAGAAAGCAATGCGGCAGGGAACCTGCAATCCGCAAGGCCGCTCAGATCTTGAGATATGCTGGCTTATCACTCCTTTTTTAAGATCGTCTCCGAGCTTCTGGTATTTTGACAATTGGGGGGGAATCGAGAAGGATCCAAGCTGGCCAAGTCAGCCTAGGAGCCATGTCAGTCGACTCCATTCCATAGCTGTGGTACTACTCCATAGCAGTACACTGACGTGCGTGGGTACCTGTCTACGGATAGGTACCTTTGTACCTACTCAACCCACCTACCTAGGTTAGGTACGAACAGCACGGGAATTACTGGCTGGTCGATCGATCCGGCAGTGACTCCTTGGTTTCCTTTAATAGGAATTCTCAGGTATACAACCATTCTACGTCAGTTTGGTTAGGTACGCGTGTACCGGTGCAAAGCATCTAGCCCACAGCCGGCTTGCATGAACCTAGAAGGTGCTCGCTGCTAGGAGGGCAAGCCCAGCGGCTGAGCAGGCACTTATTAAAGCGTTCGGGAACAGGGGCAGGAAACAGCCAAAAAAGAGGCTTCTGGAAGGCAACGTCGTGGAACGGCTGGCGGGGTCCTGGATGCTAAAGGTCCGGAATGTATCCGGTGATACGGTAATGCCCAATCGAGAGGCAAGTAAGAATTGGAGGCGAGGATCTTTTTTGAGTTTGGGAGTATTTGAATTCGGGCTGCGTTACCCTGCTCCGCGGCAGCGATCCTCCGCCGCTCAACGTCCGTCAACGTCCGTCAACGTCCGTCAATGGGATATCGTGGTCCTGTTCAGCCTCTTCAACAAATTGTTGCTTGTCTCCAGTGCGCTTCTGGCTTCCCGCCTAGCTCCATCTCTGCCCTGTTCAGCCTCCATGGAAAGGAGGAAAGCGGCAAACCTCTCACCGCACTGGGCCTGCCCGCCTATCTGTCCCGTCTGAGGCTTCCTACCCGTACATAGTACGTACAGTCGATGTGGAAACGCATCTTGAGCGAGGGGTTTCTTGGCGAAAACTCCCCTCAGCATTACATACCTACGCAGGAGCCCGGCCAGTAGCCAACAGCCCACCAAGGTTACTGGTCAAACGTTTGACGGCATAGAAACATCCTCCACGCAAGTTGTACTCGTCAGCTTGACAATGCATGCACGATCTCTGCAGTCTACCGAGCTGGCAAGGCAGGCAATCAATGCTTGGTGATATGGCTGTCCGGTCCCCTGGAAGTCGAACAACCCCTCAATCCATGCTCCGTCTACCAGCAAGAGGAGAAGCCAGGAGACCGACGTCTGACTAGGAGTGATTCCAAAGAGCGGGCATCGCTTTGCTGTAGCCTGTACGGATTGCTAGCGTTCAGAGTGAAGCTAAGAAGAATCTCTTTAAAGCCAGCTTTCCGGGGCTGGTGCGGGAAGATGGCGTCTGAGCTCGCGAGGCACAGCGCAATGCCCCAGCTCCATCCACTGAGCGAGCGCAGGACAGATATGGACAGACGGGACAGATAGAGAGGCAGTTCAAACTAAAGGCTCACTTTGTCTCGGCTCCGCAGCTTGCCATCCCGCCTTGCCAGGCTTGATTGCTTCCTAGCTTGATTGTCCAACAAGGCCGCCCCAAAAAAAACAAAAAAAAAGAGATCGACAGCTCCCGGTGGCTGCGCTTGGCAAACGCCAAATCTGTGCCACCCGCACCCGCAATCTGGTCTCGTCGAATGACTGGAAACTGAAGCAAGATTAACCAGTCACCAGAGCGTCCTGTTGGTCAGCCAGGTTTTTCTGGTAAATATAAAGGGGGAAGCATGCACACGCTGTCAATTCATGCCACCTCCTCCTTTCCACATCTCCCTGCCTTGCCGTCCCTCCCCCAATCAGCTCTCACGACGGGGGTCCCGCCCAGTGCATCCTGCCTTGGGGGGATCATTCTGAAACATCGCCTTGACTTGCCCTGGCCGCGAACAGCCAGGTGCAGGGTCGGTTGAGGCGTCCAATCATCGACATTGCGTGTCCTCCTGGCGACAAATGTGGATCGCCTTTCAACCTTCGTCTTGTCTATCCGTCTTTACCCCTTAACCTCGAGCTCTCCCCTCCCCGGCCGACGGTCCCACTGAGACTTTCTTTTGTCTTCTCACATTCTTTCTTTCCTTTTTGCTCACTCCCACTAAAAAATGGCTCCTCCGAGCTGATTCCCGCCTTTTTTTTGGCCTTTTTTTTTTTTTTTTTGGGAGTCGTGCTTCACTCCCAGTGGGCAGCAAGGTTGCGCGGCGGGCCCGCTTTCTCGGTTACACTGCCGCCAGCCGACGGGAGCAGTTCACACCCATCAAGGAGTGCCAGTTTTGGAGTGCCAGTTTTGGAGTGCCAGTTTTGGAGTGCCAGTTTTATGAGCTGCGCAAGTCAAGACAAGGCGCATGTTGAGGCTCTCGTTGTCACCATGGGTCCAGACCCAGGATTGAGATGAACTCAACCTGAGGATCTGACGCCAGCAACCCCGCAGGCAAGCGCCCATCTTCTGCCGCACATGGCCCCCGCTGCCCCTGAAATTCCTTCCCAAGCAAGGCCAAAGAAAGGAAGCTCCGTTCTGTGTATTACCGGCGGACGCCACCGTGCTCTCGTTCCTCATTACCTATCTGCCCCGCCCAACGGCGATGCTCTCGTCGCGATAATGTCCAGAGGCCGTTCTCATCGCTGGGTGCATGCATGAGGTCTGTCTACAAATACCTTTTTTTTTAGAACGAGGTCCCCCACCCTCCAACGTATTGAAATTAGATTAAATTAAAAAGAAGACAAGAAGAACAAGACAAAAAGGTGCAGTCCCGTCACCCAGCATCTCAGCATCAGCCCTCTCGAAGCACCCATGCTATAAATACCCCCTGCAGGAAAAGTCCGCTGGTACTTGTTAGCTTGGGTGCGTAGCTGAAGCTGTAGTTGCAGAATTAGAAACACCTACGAAGAAGGCGCAGCAGCTGCCATCTCGTCTTCAGCTTGCAGCAGGGCGTCAGACATCATCTTCACAGTCTCGTCCGGAATTGCTTAGGTACTTACCTATCTTACCTACCTCTCGACCTACACTACATTTGGGGTCTTGCTAGTAGGGTAACACTCGATTGCCGTGTGAGCACCGCTGCGCTGGTGTCTGTCATCCTAGCCGTCACTCGAGTCCCGTGCTCCTGCTGTATATTCCCACTATCTGTGGGATGAGGCGTCTTTTTTTTTTACCTGTCCGTCGGCGGCGAGGCTGCTCAAAGCCGCGTGAATATATGTGCAGTGCAGGCTCGGGAAACTCCCCTCTCCCAGGTCCCAGACTGGCTCTCTCCAAGGTCCGGGAGGCATCTTAGATGTGAGGAAATCATAGCAACGTCAACTGGCTAGCACACATGTGCGTGATGAGGACGATCCGTCTCGTTCTCTGCGTGTTCCGTATCGCACAAAGCCTTTGAAGGCGTCTGGACGGCACGAGAACGATCAACTTCAGCGAAATATGAAGTGGGTCAGGCTCAAGCTCCCAACGGTTACGGGGATGGGCCTAGGTGATAAACAATCTGTGACTTCTCATGGAGCCATAATGTGGAAGCAGAGTGCCCGAGCGGCTCGAATGAGGCTAGGAAGGTTGAATGAGCTGCCGACGCCGCGGGCCGAGATGTTCCCCTTGACGTTCACGAGCTCGCGTCAGTAGAAGTCCCTTTGGCAGGCAGCGATAGTCATGTTTTGGCCCAACCCCTCTGAGGTGGGTAGATATACGTTGGTAATTATTGCCCCGCGCTGTCCGAGGGCTCTGTTAGACATAGTGCTCCTCGTACAACGTGCCAACGGCTACTGATAATGGGGTTGGTTGAAGGCTTCTTTCTGATACTGATGAGGTCTCCATGAGGGCAGGCTATTATAGCTTCTGCTTGCTCTATCTCTGCTTCACCTCGGGCTGGTTTGCCGTCGTGATCTCGCATCTTGTGAATAGCAGTTGAGTGACTGCCAAAGCAAGGAAACAGACAATCGAAGACCAGAGCCTCGGTTTCCACTCCTGCTCTAGCGAGGATCTAAAGCACAAGGACGTTGCCTCCCCTAGCAACAACTTGTTCTACTGTCCTACCTTAGCTTGCCCCAGCGCGGAGGTCGGATTTCTAGACCTGGCGTCTCGTCGATGGTACTCATGCAGTATTTAACCACCTACACTGTGCCGGGAACAGCTCGCAGGTTACCTTGAAGATAGGTAGGATGCCGTGACCATTGCACACTAGGTGCACGCGCCCCTAGAATTGCCGACCGAGGAGAAAAGGGCATATGGTACCATGGGGCAGGAACACTCTTGCTCCACGTATCCCGGAAAAGAGATATATGTCATCTCAAGGAATGGACAGTCGCCCTGTAAATGAGCCGCGGTGAGGGTCTTCTACTTAGTCGAGGTCCACTGCGCTTTGCACCGAATGCTCTTCTGCTTACCCCTAAGCCGCAGGTGTGATAATGAGTCCTGGGCTTGCTCTTTGTTCCGCGTCCTCCGCTGGGCATATGCCGACCCAGGTGTGAATAGACTCTCGAACATCATCCGCAAAGAGCACGCGAGGAGAGATAGACAGGCGCGGTCCGATGATGACTCGTATAGCCCAAACCTCAATGGGATACGTCAAGAAAACAAAATGTTCCATTTTCATGTGCCCTCTCTATTATAGATTCTCGTCCCACCTGCCTACCTACCCACTAAAAGTCGTCCCGCAATCAGAACCCTTCTTTTCATCCGTCCGCAGTGGCCTCGTCCCCTTTTCTCCCACCCGTCGTAAGGCGGGCCCCGAGGTGGTGAAGAAAAAAGCCATCCCAATATGCAAAGATATGTCATCCATGAACGTTTGGGGATGCCGAGGTCTCCGTTCTTGACATAATCACTGGCCCACACCCAGCCGTCATCAGAATCGGAAACAGAAGAAACCAGAGCCAATTTCTGTGGATAGAGAAAATGAGGGCGGACCGATGTCAGGACCGAGCTATAGCAGTACCGAAATCCTTCCGCCCATGGTATGAGTCTGAAATGACCAGAGAGAGGGGGTGGCAGGGAACAAAAAGAGGGAAAGCCGAGTGACTGTTAAGCTTACTCCCTCCCGGGTCATATATCAGACAAATAGCAGTCCTACTTTGCCCGCGGAAGGAACGCCCCAACAAGAGATAGACATAACGAGTTGAAAAGAGGAAGGAAGAATTCTCAAGGAAGGTCAGATCACACCAGCGTGACGGGAATAACAGCAGAAGGGGGGACACACCCAGAATCAAATCCAGAAAAAGACAAGGAACCCAATGGAAACTGAAGAAGAAAAATAAATGCTCCAGAGTCTAGAAGTCAGTAAATCGAGAACCCTGCCCCAGGGGGATTGTTGTTGGTGGTGAGTGTCGCTGCTACGCCTCGTTCTGCTCATCTGATGGAAGATGGGGTTTTTTTTAATACTTTGTTTGCTTCGGTTCGGCATCTTTTTTTTTGCGCATTTTTCTTTTCCTAATCTTTACTTGGCATGCTTCTTGAAGGCCAGCAGCTCAGCCAGGCTGCCAAGCGGGCATCCGTGCTTCAAGAAATCGTGCTCGAGCAACTCCCTCGCCGAAGCCCGGCTCTTGACGTCCACGCAGAGGCAGACCGAGAGGAAGGCCTTCAGCTCCTTGCTGAGCTTCTGCGGGTTCTTGAGCCGGGGAGTGCCGTTGGTCGCGATCAGGTACAATGCTTTGAGCGGCTCCTCGTTCAGGTAGGGAGGCTCCGACTCAATCATCTCGATCGCCATGATTCCCAGGGACCAGATGTCCACCTTGGGGCCGTACTCCTTCTGCTTGACCACCTCTGGTGCCATCCAGTACGGAGTACCCACCATGGTTGCACGCTTAGACTTGGTCTCTGTGAGCTTGGCGCAGAACCCGAAGTCGGCTACGAGAGGCATAAGTTCAGTGGTTAGCCGTTTACATCCCAATTTACTGGCTCAGTTCAATATCTTCTCAAACTTACTGATCTTCACATTGCCGCGAGCGTCCAGAAGGACGTTGTCGGACTTGATGTCTCGGTGGATGATGCTCTGTGAATGAAGGTGCTGCAGGCCGCGGCAAGTCTGTGTTGGGGGTGGAAGTCGACTAACGTCAGCATCATGTTGAAAACTAGGTAGCCAGATCTTACTAGCCAGATCTGCCATCCCTTCCTTGTTGCCAAGCAAAAATAAAAATGAAAATAAAAATAGTAGGATGAAAGGATGAAAATCATAGACAGGCGACTCACCTCAAGACAAATAGTCGAGATCTGCTCCTCGGTGATGACGGGGTTGTTGTCGATGACATCGGTCAGGGCGCCACCCTCCATATACTCCATCACGACCCATAGTTCGGCAAAGTTGTTTCGCAGGAAGGCGTCGAGGAAGTTGACAATGTTCCTGTGTTTGCTGTCCTTCATCACCATGATCTCGTTCACGATAAGCTCCTTGCGCGGCTGGTGCGCCAAGTCCATTTGCTTGATCGCCACCTGGGCTCTGGACCCTTGCTGACGAAGGAGCTCCCTGGCGATCGGTGACACGGCCGTCTCCTTGACCTTGGCCACGTACACCGAGCCAGACGCGCCCTGGCCAATCTTCTTCTGCTTCGAGTAGGAAAGGTTCGGGTCATCCTTGGACACGGCCTCCTTGAGCTTGGCCATGACCTCGTTCTCCGACATGGTGGACATGCGTACGTCCTTCTGGCGCTCGTTGGCCGACGGCTTCGCCGTCAGCGCCGCCTCGGCCGCCTTCACGCTGTCGCTCTGCTGTGTCGCAACCTTGGGCCCTACATTCAGGGGCTTGACAGGAGCAGGCAGGCGGGATGGAGGCTGAGCCTGGTTCTGGCCGTTTGTCCGGGGTTGCGAGGCAGGGCTAGCGCCATTGGGATATCTAGGGGCATTCGGGCCGGCCATGGGCTGCTCGTTTCGGGTGGGTATGCGCTGGACCTGGCTGGGCTGGGACGCGGGATCTCGGATGGATGAAGAGCTGTTCTGCGTCGTCATACTAGGGCGAGTCATGCCACCAGCGCCAGCCGTTGGAGGAGACGGCGCTGGTCGCTGGGCACGGAGGCTCGCCGCCTGCTGTGCTGTCCCCGTCTTGGCGGGCGCAGGAGGCGCCGCCCTACTCGGGTTGAAGCGGTCAGACGAAGGTGCGGGTGAGCTCCCATACCCTCCAATTTCTTGCTGTGCTATCGGAACCTTTGTTTTGGGAAGAGATGCATTGTAGGCCTCAAGATCACGCCGGTTCTGTTCCTCGATCTCCTGCATCCGCTGCCGGGCCTCCAGCTGCTTCTGGCGCTGCTGCTGCTCTTCTCGGTTCGGGTCTGAAGACGTCATATAGTTGGATGCCATATTCTGCATCTGCTGTCGCTGCTGCTGCGACTCGGTCGGGGAGGGCCGACGAGGAGTGCTGGGCACCGGCGATGGGGCGTTGGAGTAGCTGTTCGGGGCACGCTGAATCTGTTGCATGGGCTGCTGCATCTGCCGTGGGGGAGCGACCGAGGCGCCGCCGCCGTACCCGAGCTGCTTGTTCTGCATGTTGCTGGCGGGCGGGGTTGGAGTCAGGCTGGAATACTGGGCGGGGTTCTCGGCGCGTTTGGTCAGGTCAGAGTAGAAGTCCAGGACCTCAAAGACGGCCTGGGGGTTCCTCTCGTAGTCCTCCTTCGTGATGGCGGACGAGTTGAGGAGCTTTGACCACTCAGGCGGCAACCCGACGAACTCGCCTGTCTGGGGGTCGAATCCGACGTGGACCGCGTGTGAGAAGTTGGTAGGGTTGCTGACACCGCCCATTCCAGGGCAGCGGGCATAGATGAAGTCGATCCACTCGTACAGGTCGTCATCGCTCTTGACGCGGATCTGCAGGGTCCTGGTCGAGCCATCGTCGTCGCCGGGGCTGGTCGACGAGCCGTTTGAGTGGCGCTTGACCTCGAAGATGGTGCCGGCAGCCTCCACCCGTCCAACGTTAATAACGTCCTTCAGGAATAGCGTGTAGGAGACCTTGGTACCCTCCTGCTTGTGGAAGTCGAGCGACTCTTTTCTAAGGATCAAGTACTTCTGCTTCCAGGGTTGGATGAAGTTCTTGCTCTCCTTGACCGACGCCCAACCTTCCTTGATCACCGCTACCCCACCCATCCCGTCTGTGTTAGACATGGAGGTCTGTCGGCTCAGGGGCAGGGAGATGGTGGATCCGCTGTATTGGCTCGGCGTGGGCCGCGAGATGGGCGAATTCAGACTCATGTTTGCCATGTTTCCTGGGAGATTGGTACTAGGGGTGAGGTTGAGCCGAGGTCGGTCGGTCGGGGGTCGGGGCGCCGGCCCTGGGTTCATAAACTGACCCGACGAGTAGATACTGGTAGTCATGTCAGTGTACTTGTTTCGAGACGGCGGTTTCAGATATCACAGTTGTGTGTGTAAGTTGTGTGACGGCGCCAGTGGCTCCAGAGCCGTAGAAGGGAAGTGGGGAGTGATGTGGTGAGGTTACCGCCATGAACAGGACAGAGGGTGGCAGAGTGTCCACAGTCCTTCCTTCTTCAATGATAGTGCATCGCGGGACGGAGTGGACGGAGTGGACGGAGTGGACGGAGTGAACGGAGCGGACAGACGGCTTGGGAGTAGTGGTTTGAATGGTGGCTTGGGGAGTCGAGTGTCCCGTGTGCGCGTGGGCACTGTGATTCACATACCTGTTCTGGGACGCCATCTTGCTATATGCGGCGAGCCTGGGAGAAAATGACAATAGCGCAGGCCTGGATTCGGGCAACTTTCGTCAAATTTCGCTGCCGCCTGGCTATGTTATTCAAGGAGGTTTCCAGTCTATTGAAGCATGTATATGAGGTCAGAAACATGCAGGTCTGGACGAAATGGGTTGGGAATACCCGCCCTGGATCGAAGAAGCGAGAGGGTGCACCTACAATGTAGAATGGGAAGAAGTTCGCAGACGGCGCGGTTATACCAGTGTACGGTCTTCTAGGCCACTGCTGCTGCGGCTGCGGGTTGGGTGCCGAGAAGGAGGTCGTTTCCTCGAGCGAAGGGATGGACTGGTGAGCCAATTCCTGGGCGACACCTGATGTGATGGTCCACGGTCCCGAGGTCCCACGGAATCGAGTTACACCAATTGCCAAAATGCAGTGACCAGCGGCCTGTTGAGATGCAAGCGGTGCGGAGGAGAATTCGACCAAGACATGTATTGAGTCGGAAGTTCCTCTTGGCTGTCAAATCTTTGGGGTTGAAACCTTTGAATAGCCCTAGTGCGGCAGGCCTTTGTTGGCTGTCCTCGTGTCCAGTAGGTGAAGAGGGCGACGGCGGTGAGGTTTGGGGAGAGAGTTCGCGGCACGGCCCTCGCACACACCCCCTTGTAGTGGGCTTTCTTCTTTGGTTTTTGGTTTTTTTTTTTTTGGCGCAAAGAGAAGTAACTAGTAGAGCCACCCACAAGAGGAACAAAAGAGAGAGAGAGTCGGTTGCCCTTAGAGAGCTTCTTGCAGAGACCGTTCACTTCCGTTGGAGAGAGGCGCAAGGGGAGAAGCACGCAAGAGTGCTGCCTTCGAAGGCAGAGATAGGGTACGGCAGCAAACGCAGGCTGCGCAAGAAACCGCCGGGCAGAGAAGAGAGACGCTGATTTGGGTACGGTCACGGTCGTAGTTGTGGTTAATCGGCGTGGTGGAAATGCTAAAAGGTCTGGTCTGTGAGGTATGGTACGCAGCACAGTAGGCCGGACGGAGCATTCACCAATGGTCTGGTGCCAGTGGTGTTGGTTGGTGCCAGGCCTGTCGACCAGCAGTCAGTGAATGCCAGTGGTTGTGGATGGTGCCTCAGGTGGTGCTCAGGTAGATGCCAGCTTGATGTGGAGCGTCGAATGGGATGGACCAGAATGATCAGTGCGAAATGGAGACAGTAAATGCAGCCTGACAGGACTGAAAGGAGTAGGTGGATGGTGGGTGTGGGACCCCCTCCTCAGACTTCAGTCGGTTGGAGGGGTAATACCAACTTCTGCCTCTTAGGCCTTAGCAGCTAGGCTACTCCATAAGCCAATACATCCCCGGCCTGCCTCTCTTTGGCTACCAGACCCTAGCCTCCGAGGTACATCGCTATCTCGGCTCGGTGGGCCAGGGGTACCAGAATGACACTCGGAAGGATCTGAACTTCAACCCTAGGGAACTCCTAGAATGATAATTCTTATTGTTTCCTACGGGCAAGCCTTGTAAAGCCTACGGATACTCCATACATTAGGCTCTCACCAAGCGCGCGGTCGCATTTGAAGAAGGCGTGGCGGATCGAATTTACGGACAGTCAACAAACACTCCGATGTTGGAAAGGGACAAGGGTCTTTCTCATAGGTCGTGTTACGGCGTGGATAGTGTTTGACTGTTAGCAGCAAAAGGGGAACCCCCGCCAAGATTGATCACAGACAGCACCCGTCGTTCTGCGGGCATTTCTATCGGGGCAGACAAAGCCACAAAGGCGAGGCCATGATGGGCACGGCTTGACTCGAGATGTTCCCTCGCCCGGACACCCCCCCTTTGTATGTAGTCGTTTATGTTTCCTGCCTTTTCGGGGCACATTTTACGTTTGACAGGCACTTCTGCTGCCCCAAAGCTGAGTCTCAAGTCTCGGTCTCATGGCGCCTTGGGGGCGTGTGGGCACTGACTGATGCCGCATGCCGATATTGAGATTGTATGTACCAATCGCAGAACAATAGTGTAATGAATGTTCCATAATCGAAACTACCTAGAGGTGAGATTGGAGACTGCTTCCATCGTCTCCTCATTCTTTTTATTTCTCCGAGCGGCTACGGATAACATGAACCAAGAAAGCCCCACAACCTCAAGCAACTCTACCTTCTATGAGCTTTGTGCCAACGATGCTTCCAAGCCCAGTCAGAGTCGATCATCAGCAATGTTGCAGTGTGAGAATGCCAACGACATCTGGGACCCGTGAGACAAGGCCTGGGATTGGATAGATGGCCGGGCTGCCAGGGCTGCACTCTGCAGAGCTTGCGCGAGTCCATCCATATTCGTTAACTGTCAAGGTAACTGAACCAGTCGGTTCTTCACATCACGAATACATGTCATAGTACACATTAAGCCGTCTTCTATGGATAGCCTGGGACTCGAGCCTTCCGAGGTGGAGGCTGGGCGCAGCGCGGGGTCGCGTGCGCGTGCCTCTGGCGCTGTGCCCGACCTTCTTGAGGCCTCGTCTCTTATGCTCCTCATAGCCACACGTTTCAAAGCTGCTGAGGGCTTGTGAGGAGCCGGCCGGCAGGAGTTCTGCACCAGGTCCCGTAAACACCTAAAATTTCAGGGTCATGATTTGTGTATAGCAGCCTTCATCCGATCGCTGCTCGCAGTATACCCATTCTTCCTTGGGATTTTGCCGGTGCCGAGTGTACGCAGTATGCGCGCCCGTGTGTTTGTGTGTTTGGGACGAGCTTATTAGGGGGCCTCGGGGCGAGGTTTGGTTCGAGCCGGTCGACCGGGTAGCACACAGAATGCCAGTGGTGAAGGAGGCGAGCCAGGCAGCTTGAGTGTCTGGGGCCGCCGCCAAACATTGCCAGGCCAAAATATCCTACTTGTCTAGGGAGACCAAAATCATCGATAAACGAGAAGTGACGAGAATGGGCGGAGGTCCCATGTGTGGCGCTCGCCGGAGCCTGCCTAAGAAGTCCATTACCTCCACATACAGAAGTGTCACCAATGATTCAGTTGCGAATGCAAACCCAATTCTGGCAGTCGGTTCACAAGGCACTTGGTGGTTAGGAGACTTGGAGGACCTGATCTTGGTTGGCTGAGAAAATGCCCGAACGATCGACACGAAACGGGGGGAACAGACACTCGCATCTTGTTTCCAATCTGCGGATCTGTCACAGGTTCATTCTTTCAGGCCTTTTTCTTTTTATGTTTTACGCCCAACCTTCCGAGGCCTCGGAGGCCACCCGGCACAACAATCCCAATTCTGAAAAGGTCCAATTGATACCTCTCTATCTTGACAAAACCACTCACTGTCTGCTTCGAAGGGCCTACGGATGATGCCCCTTGAATTCAATATAAAGGTCAACTGTGGATATCATTTAAGGACATGATCATTGTTCGCAGGCTACTAGGGAAAGGAGGCGGGGGCAGAAAATTGCTACAAGTAATCGTCTGTATCTGGAATTGTACGAACCTATTCGAGATCTGTCGGGTTCATGATGTACGCTCTGGGGCTGTATGGCGGCCTTGGGTAGCAGAGGGTTGGCGCCAGGGGAGGGGGCAATCAAGCCAAGAAGGTGACTTGCTGCATCAAACGGCCGGACACCTCGGCCCTTGAACCCTGCATCCCTGACTTCCTGTTTCCATGGTCCTGATATGCGGCTCTCACATACGGATACGGAGTACGCATATCTAAAAAGAAAACCGACAAAGGGATAGTTAATCCCCCATGCTAGCGCAAGAAACATGCATGGAGAGCAGTTACACTCCCAGAGAAGCCAGACGAGGCATCTCGACGTCACCATCATCCCACCGACAGCGGCGGACGGCTCAGCAACGTCTAGGGGCCTAACAGTCTTCCGGGATCATGATGAAACTTTTGTTTTGTCTTCCGCCCGAAATCTGTCGAAGCTGCCTAAGACTGTCTAGAGAAATACTGGACGTCCTGCAGAAAAGAAACTAACTGCCTAGCTAGGTAGGCACCTAGATGTTGGACACATTTGAATTCCAAGCCCCCGGCTTTGCATGGCTGCTGACTACGAAGAAAGAAGTAAATAAACCCTGCACATAACACCATTTTTTTCTTCCTGTTTTGTTATTCCGGGCCCAGGCCCGGGTTTGCTTCCCCCCCTTCATTTACTGGTTGGCAACGACCTCAATCTCCTGGCCCTCGAAGATGGGCAGCTCAGACTCGATGTCCTGCCACGTCTTGGCGCCGCTGACCAAGGCCTGGATGGCCGCCAGGATGTCCTCCTCCGTGGCGCGGACCTGCCGCGTCGAGTCGCGGTCCCTGAGCGTGATGCTGCCGTCATGCACCGTTTGGAAGTCCACCGTGATCCCCAGCGGCGTGCCGAGCTCGTCATTTCGGCTGTACCGCCTGCCGATAGTGGCGGACGAGTCATCCACACGGCTAGAGACGCCCATGGAGCGTAGTTTCTGGGAGATATCCCTCACGAACGGGGTGAACTCGTCCTTGCCCGAGAGCGGGACGATCAGGACCTTGGTCGGGGCGACAACGGGGTTAAATGAGAGCACCTGAAGGTCGATAGAGTATGCGGTCAGCTACAAGCCACCGTGCCATGGAGCCCAGAGGGGGGACCTATATGTCAAAAGAACCCAAGACAAAAACTTACACCGCGGGCCTCATCGCCACCTTCGCTCGCTCGAGTCCAGTAGCTGTGCTCTAAAAGGGAGTAAAGGATCCTGCCGATGCCAAAGGACGGCTCGATGACATTGGGCGTGAACTCCCGTACGTTCTCGATCCGCTTGGTCCACGTGACCGAGACCAGCTCCTTGTCGACCTCGACCTTACCGAGGCCGGCGGCTTCCACGGTTATGGCGCCCTTGGCCTCCAGCTCCTTCACGAATGCGGCGCGCTGCCCCTGCGTTGTCTCGAGCAGGCTCGTCTCGATCGCCTTGGCGTCCTTCTTGAACTTGGGGCCAAGCTTCTTTCTCTCAATGACGACCGCCCACTCCTCGATCACCTTGGGCTCCTTTAAAGGCTGGCGAACGACAAGTGGTGCGCCCGTCTTCTTGGAGTGCACGCCGAGGTCGTATGCACTCCTGTCCGCGCACCCGACACACTCCACCCAGCCGTGCGAGGTCAGCAGCTCTGCGTCCCAGCAGTCGCAGGCGTAATGGGCCATTTCGTTGGCCATGTGCTGCCGGAACCGGATCTTGGTTGGGTCGATGCCGATCTTCATGAGGAACAAGTGGATCCTGGCCAGGAAGTAGCCCAGAGTCTCATTGTCCACGAGCTTGTCAGCGACAGCCTTGCCGATCTTGACCTTCTGGATGACCGTCTTGCCAGAGAGCTGCGTGTCTCTGTCTAGGAGGTCGAGCTCGACATGTGCGACCTCGTGGAACCTGCGATGCTTTTTGCCGCCATCCGGGTCCACAAAGTGTTCTATCTCAGCCATCAGGAATTCTCGTACCCGCAGCAGGCCAGCGCGGGGTGAGATCTCATTTCTGTAGGACTTGCCAATTGAGGCCGAGGCGAACGGCATCTGCTGGTTGTTGAACTCCAGAAGCTTGGAGAAGTTGAGAAACTGGCCTTGTGCGGTCTCCGGCCGAAGGTAGCCGGCAAGGTTGCTGCTGGGGCCGATGGACGTTGCGAACATCAGGTTGAAGGCGACAGGCGGCGTAGGCAGCATGCCCGTTGCGGGGTTCTTGAGCTCGTACTTTTTAATCAACTCGCCCAGCTGTTCGCCGTTATAGTTGTCGATCTGCGCGAGGATCTCCTCATACTCCTGGACCACTTTGTCGTCCAGCTTGACTGCACTCGTGCTCTTGCCCTTGAGCTTCTTCTTCTTCTTCTTAGCGTTCTCGTCCTCTTCCTTCTCCTCGAGCTTCTGACCACGGGCCTCCTTGTCGCTATTCAGCCTCTGCTCGAGCACCTCCTCAACGAAATGATCGGCCCGGAAGATGTCGCCCGTCTGGGGGTCTTTGCACATCCAGTCGGCAAACTTGTCGACGTGGCCACTGGTCTTGAGCACGTCATGGGGTGTCAGGACAGTGCAGTCAACCTCCAGCATGTCATCCTCGAGCACAAAGTGTTTCCGCCAGAGGTCGACGATGTTTGCCTGCAAGCCGCAGCCCGGCGGGCCATAGTCGTAAAGACCTGCAACACCATTGTAGATTTCGAAGGAGGGGGTGTAGAACATGCGCCGCTGTAGCATCGTGTTCAGGGTAGTCCGGTCCAAGGGCTCGCCCTTGAGTGTAGTTGCCGGCGGAGCCATTGTGACGGGATCTGGCGATTTTTTGGCGGATTTGCCTTGTTTGATCCGGTGCTTGTCTTTGAAGCTGACGCTCAGATGGAGATTGCGCGATGAGATACAAAGGGGCCGTTGCTTTGGTGCGCAAGATGGCTGGAAGGCGAGAGTACCTGCTCTAGAAGAGAAAAATGGGCCAGAAAGAGGCAGCTGTAGAGGATACCGGCGGAATGCGATCATATATCGAGTAGCGTAGTCTGGAGTGGTTCACTGGGGGGATCCAGCAAATGCACTCCGGGGATATATGTGGTTAAAAGGCGTTGGAGGCTGTCCAGAGCTGTGTGACTCCTATTTGTTTTGCTTTCAAAATGACACACATCCGGCGACGTGCCCCGCGGTCAATTGCTCATTGTGCCCCACCATTAGTTCAAGTGGCCCAAGCGCCGGCCCGCTAATTTTTTTTTTTTGAAAAAACGTTCCTGGGCTAGGTAGACAAACGCAGGTACAGCAGAGAAGTCTGGGCATAGGACTGCCTCCCCGTTCACCAATAACGGAGTTATTTCCAAGACATCAGAGAAAATGGGCTCCCAGAAGTCGAGCCGACTCTCAGGGGCCTCCCTGTCCCTGAAAACGGGGAACAGGATGAAGCGCCAGAATCTTTTTGTCAAATATAAGAAGGCCGAGGAACAAGAAAAGCGGAAGGAAAGGTTCAAGCGGAAGAAGGAGGAAGACAAGGACCCAAGTCTACGCAGAAAACGTCTCGCCAAGAACCAGCCAGGCAGCATCGACAAGAAGAGGGTCTGGGACGCTGGCGACGACGACTCCCTCGGCGCCGTCGTCGATGTTGCCGCGCTCAAGAGGAGGCGCATGGAGGAAGAGGAGGCCCAAGCGTTGAGGGAAGCCGAGGGCGAACCGAAATTGGATCATGGGGATGGTGAGGAAGACGACATCGATAGCATGCTAGGATCAGACCAAGAGGAAGATGGCGATGAAGGGGGAAACCCCGAGGAGTTGAAACGGTCACAAAGGGTCCGAAGAGACCCGAGTCTCGTCCCGAGCCTCGCCCCCTCAACAACAAGCACAAACCTAGACCTGACTCCCATCGCCATCGCCCGCAAGTTCCCCTCCCTCTTCACCGACGGGCCGCATCCGATGCCCAAGATCTTGGTGACGACCTCCCTCAACGCGACCATCCACCGCGAGGCCCAGATTGTGGCTTCGCTCTTCCCCAACTCGCACTACGTGCCCCGGAGCGGTCACCGGTTCAGCCACAAGTACTCCCTCCGTGAGATCTGCAGGTTCAGCTCGAACCGGGAGTTCACAGCAGTCGTCATGGTGCGGGAGGACCTCAAGAAGCCGTCGGGCCTGACCATCGTTCACCTGCCGGCGGGGCCGACCTTCCACTTAACAATATCGAACTGGATCGAAGGGTCCAAACTGCCGGGCCACGGCAACTCGCAGGGTTTCCACCCAGAGCTGTTGCTGAACCGGTTCTCCACGCCGCTCGGTATGCTCACGGCCCAGCTGTTACGGAGTCTGTTTCCTTACCAACCCGAGATAGCAGGTAAGACAACTCCCTTTCCAGTGATATCAGTTCGTAAGAATCATGTTTCAGTTCAGATCTGTTGACACTCCCAATCACTATTGTGAAGGCCGAGAAGTCGTCTCCATTACACACCAGCGCAACTTCATGTTCGTCCGCCGCCATCGGTACAAGTACCGGGAGAAGAGACAGACAGAGAAGACGGTTCAGGACGAGGAGGGCAAGGACATCCCCGGGTTCTCGGACATCAGAGTTGGGCTGCAGGAGATTGGGCCCAGGTTTACTTTGAAGCTGCGTAGGGTGGATAAAGGGGTCGGTAGGGCTGGGAGTGAAGGTGATGATGCCCTGCAATGGGAGTGGAAGGCGAAGATGGAGAAGACGAGGACTAGGTTCTTCCTATAGTGGGGACTCTTTTCCCCCCCTCAACTAACGGCTGCAATACCCCGGATGATACCTGGCCGCAATCACCATTTTTTACATAGACCGCCTTGCTGGCATCGTCTGGCCACTGTGACCTCCGAAACCTCTTCAGGGCCTACTGTCTCCCTCTAAGAAGGTTGCCTGCCTCCTCAACAGGTAGGTAGGTAGGCAGCTAGTTGCTAATGCTACATGAAGCTCAGAGGTCGCATCTCCCTGAAGGCGTCTTCATGGGAATAGATAGTGAGTGGTTTGAAGACGCCTGGCATTTGTTGTTTTCAAACTTTTTCTTAGGTCTAACCTGAGAAGTTGAGAATATGCTATGCTTCTCATCCTATGGTAACATCGAACCTTAGATGCGCCTCAATGTAGGAGGGCGCTACAAATGAGCCAAAGATTTTTTTTCCCCTTCTTTTTTAGTCAGTTCGATATTCTAGCCATTTCCAGTCCAATGAATCTCGAAGGAAAGAAGGAATCGGTGAAATGCACCGAGGAATAAAAACACTGAATAAAACCGAAATCGATGCAGCCCGCTGGTCTACTCTACTACCCCAGAACTCCAGTAAACACCTCCCCCTAAGGTTTCGTTATACAACAAAACCGATGCGGCCAGATGGGGACCCAGTGATCGGCCAAAGTGGAAGAAGAAGGAAAATGTTGCAAAAGGGGGGCCGCCAACAGTCAGACGCTTGGTCATCTTCCGCCCTGGGCGTTCTTCCTCTGGTTATGCTTCAGCATCACGATGGAGTACCTGTTCGAACTGGTTAGCCTCGTCAATTCCGAAGCAGAAAGTTCTTATGCAGAGCCATCTATCCTTTAGCAGGTTCAACTCACCCGACAATGCCGGCAATGGCAACGAAGACGCCTAGGACAGACTTGTCGCCGATTGCACGTCCGGAGGTGGCCCAGCCGAGGGCCACGATGGTGCAGGTCTTAACATGCCCGACAACAGTGCTGGACACGGGTCCGGTCTGGGCGATGATGAAGAACTGCGAGATGTTGATCAAGGAGGCGAATAGGCCGGACTACGTCGCGTGGTACTAATGTTAGCTGAGGTTGTGGACCGCCCACAGATTTCTCACCAAGACAGAGGGGCCCGAGAAGGCACAGGAACGGGGGATATTCTCTTACCATGAGAATCATGATCCAGCGGTTCAGGGGCACAGTGGTCCACGTCGGGAAAGTGTCGACGAATGGGATGACATAGAGCAGCAGGAAGGCGGACACGGGCGCCTGGTTGAACAGCAGCTGCATGCTGGTCATCTGAAGCTTCCGATGGTAGCTCGCGATCCAGACTGTGTACAGAGAGGAGGCGAAGATGCCCGAGAAGGCGAAGACAACGCCCAGGGACGTGGTCGTCTTGACGTTGGAGTTACCTGACGGCAGCGAGTCGTAGTACGAGACCATCCCGACGCCCGCACAGGCGGGCACCAGCATCAGGATGGCGGCCCTCGGGAGAGTGGCCTTGTACAGCACGAAGTTCATGGCGGCCACGCAGGGGGTCAGGAGGATGCGGGCTACCTGATAGAAGGTCACGGAGGAGAAGGCGAGCGAGAGGTTCGGCAGGATGACGTTCAGCGACATGGCGATCGAGAGCGGGATTATCTCCCGGATCGAGGTCCGCCTGGGTTGGAAGAAGGCGAAGCGGGGGCGTGAGAGGATGAACAGCGTGAGCCACGTGACGAAGAAGTGGAAGGCCGCGAAGGTGAGCTGGACGAGCTTCAGGGACGGGTCCGAGAAGATGGCTTTGTTGGTGAAGACCTAGAGGTCGGGCGAAGTACCGAGAACATGTCAGCAAGGGGTTTCTTCGAAATCCTAGTCTCAAAAGGTTCGTTGGATTTTTGGGGAAGGAACTAGGTCTGCAGCCCATACAATTCCAATGGTGGCCAGCGTGTTGACGACCATCCAGATCAACGCCGAGACGAAGCTGGACTTTGGTGGCTCCGGTTGTTTCGTCTCCTGCTGGCTAGTGGCCAGGAAGGCAGTGTCCTCACGCTCTGTCATCTCCATCTCTTCCGCAGACTTCCTTCGGTCTTCTGACTTGTCCGCATGCGCGACGAGCTTCTCATTGTCATCGAAGGGCCCAGTCTCGGTCGCCGATGAGGCAATCGACGCCGCGCGTTCTGTGCGACCCTGATCGGAGGCCATCTTGTCGTGGTAAGAGATACTGCTTTGGGGTTATGGGTGCAGGTGAGAGGCCGTTGTTTTTAGGGGCCAACGTCTCTGCTCTGATGTGGACAAAGAGGACCAAGGCTGGTTATCCAAGGAAATGGGGTGGGCGAGGGCGACTAAATCAACGAGGTAGAAGTACTGCCTCGACCATCGAGTTGGGCGAAGGTGAGGGAAAAGAAGTAAAATAAAATAAAAATGAAACTCCTGTCAAAGTTGGTGGTTGGCACGGAATTGAATTGAAGTGCGGTGTACCTAATGGGAGACTGGACTGCCTGCCTGGTGAGGAGGAGGCAGAAATTGTGACCCACGGGAAAGATGACTGAGCCTGGCGGCGTGCCAGTGGGTTCAATCGGGTCTATTGCGGCAGGGCCGGGTTATCCCTGTGCACGGCTTGGCTCGTGTTGGGCTGAGGGAAGCGTGGACAGAAAGCCGCTAGGCTGGATTTTGTGGATTTTGGACTTTACCATGCCCAAAAGGGGGCTGTGAAATGAAGATCTAATAGCAGTTCCTGCTCTGCGACTATCTATCTTTCAAGGCCTCAACCTCCCCCTTGCGTCCTCAGGACTCGGGAAGTAGAATGGCCTACAGAGAGGGGGGGGGGCCGGGCGATTCAGCTCTCTTTCATTTATTCCAACCACCGGAAGCGATGGAATTTGTGATGCCGTGATACGACTGATCAAGTGCTACCACGTCACTGCTCTTATGTCAATTCCGGCTCGTCATGCCCTCCCCGGCAGCAAGCGCGGACGGGGCATTTAGGTGCCTCATCACTTGGGGTCGTGTTACGCCGATGCCATGTACCTGCAAACAGTGTTGGGAGGCATTCATCATTGAGGTCAGATCCCATTCGCCGTTATGCAGAGACACAGATATGTTCTGGGGAAATACAACAGCGTCGACATGGAGCCTGAAGTTCTATAGTCAAGCTGAGGGGAGCTTAATGGCATTACCAGACGGCATTTGAGCAGGCAAACCCGGACCTGCATCCGTGGCTTTATTACTTGCCCAGCCTCATGTTCCTCGACTACGAAGCTGTCTTAGCCAACCCCCAATCCCGCGCAACATGCCAAAGTCTGCAAGCTTATCTGGGTCTGTCTGTGAGAGTCTGTACCTTGTGTGGTGTGTCTCTCGCATTCGGTAGTTGAGGCGCGCAGATTGTCTTGTGAAGTTTAAACATGCTGTGTCCGCGGGGGTACACCAACAAGGCACGCGTAATCTAACCCTCAATGGGCTTGGCCTTGTGCTTCGAGACCTGACGATCTGCAGCATCCCCCCTGGATGTCCAGGAAGCGCATATTGTGGACAACTGTCTTGGACGCCCCCTTTAACATCGTCTGCTCCCGAGCGCATAGTGCAAGAAAGGAGACGATATATACTCTCCACCCCGCAAACTATCGAACTATGTCTTGAATATGCTGGATTTTCGAGCAACCTCAATGTTTTTCTTCTTTCCCCCCCTTTTCTTTGTACTAGTACATATGGGTTTAGGGGGCGTTCTGTATTAATGGATAAGGGGTGATCTGTCAATGCAGCGCTGATCAGAGGATGCATTTATTTCCAGGGTTCTGGTTTGTGGCAACAAGAGTGGGTTTTAAGAGGCTGAGAACTGGAGAAGGATGCCGAGGAATCCTCGCATCCACATAAAACGTTCTGGCGGACTGGCAGTGGGTGCTTGGCATCGCGTCGCAAACGAGCAATACATAGTATGTATGCCACTCCAAGGAATCCCCAGCCGACCCTAGCTTCTGACCTGTTCGGAACATGTTCTTCTGTGTTGACGTCAAAAAATGGCGTCTTGAGCGACTATGTGCAGCCTGGCCTGCCGACATTGCCAGTGCGCAACGTGAGTGTAATTCTTTCGTCCTTGCTCATGTTAGGCTGCTTTGAGTATCCTTGAGTGATTGATCTTAGGCTTAGCACTCTCGGTCGGACAAAAAGACTTCAGAAACATTCCAGTCAAATGGTTTTAGACAACGAGAAGTGTCCTCAAATGTGAACACTAGGTCAAGAAGCTGTACTCGAACGGCCGCACTACCTGGGTTACCTCCTTCGTTTTGTAGTGTAGCGTCCTCTTTTCGTGTTGAATGCTCGCCGAGGTTGTGGCCTGACGCAAACTGTCTTGTTTCCAGGCGAGGGCCAAGATTGGTGTCGATTCAGGGGCAGGCCTGTCAATATTCCCGTCTCCGAACTAGGTACCTAGTAGGGAGGCAAGGTACTTACCTACTACCTAGATTAAATCGAGAAACCGGATACGAATACTACATACTGTAAGTGGCCTTAGTACATATTCCATGCTATGAGTTAGCGAGCATCCAGAGCAGCACGCATATCCCTAGTACATATGACGAGTACATACACTATTCTTCCCAGCTCCTCTACTACAAGAGTATCTACACATTTCCACCACCTACATACCTAGGTATATAGTACTTCCTTACCAAAGAGGAACGATCGCCTTTATCATAGCGTAGCCTAGATTCGCAATTACCGCAATAAGATGCACTCCATGGCGGCGGCATGGAGTATGCAAGGCGTTAGCAAGCTCACCCTTCACCTGGTTTCTAGTACTAGGCAGACATTGAATTTCAGCCGCGCGGAAGCTGAAATAGTGATTCTGCATCTCATCTGGGTCTTGCATGGATTTAGAGTAGACCGCCTATCTCGATGAGCCTCCCTCATCAAGGAGGGAGCGTGGCGGACTCATGGGCCTTTGAATACTGTCCCAGTTTCCAGGAAAGTGGACAAATATGCTGTAAGCGCTGTACATGGAGAAACATCCCTAAATCCGACGAACGGGTGAGAGGATGCCAGAGTCAGAATACAATGCTAAAAACCAGTCCACACAATCGTCTCTTCCTATTACAGGTGGGTATTTCCGTGCTTCGTTTAGATAAGTGTCAGTGAGACCCTGCATTTAACTGCCCTCAACACGCAAATTGCCCCTCATCTTACTCATCTGCCCCTCAGTCCTTGTGGTGCCGGGCTGGCGGTGTCCCAACTGGTCAGGCAAATCAACGTGCCAGGCCAAATAATTTCAACCTCTGTGGAAAGCTCAACCCCTGGATGGTGGTAGCACACTCAATTGGCACTCCGCCGACCGCCGTCCCTAAAATCTCACTCCAGCAATGCGCAAGCATTCAATGTAGTTTGTAGGCAAAATCCTGTCGATTGGCGATCTAGGTGAGTTAGGAATATAATCGGTATCCATGGATGTTCTGCTTAGTCCACTAATCCCATAGTTCAAGGATTATCGTGGGCACTAGTCGAACCCTCTTCTAATCTGCCTTCTTACCTGACATCGAGAAAATAACAGTCGCCCTTTCCGTTGCGGCGATTCCCTCGGTTCACGTTTTCCTTTGGGTTTTGGAGACAGAACGAGAAGACACCAGCTCAATCATGGCTTATTCAAACGGAAGCGGTATGCTTTGCAGAATCCGCGACGCTTAAGCTTTCCTTGCGCCTCCCTTGGCTCCGCTGTAGCTAACTTCAAGAGGATGCGCAGGCCCTCACGAGAAGAAGTTCTTCGAGGACTTTGGCGTCTGGAAAGATGCGCCGGTGTTGAAGGGAAGCACTAAGTTTGAGCCCCTCCCAGATGTCAAGAACATCATGATTACGGGTGGCGCTGGCTTCATGTACAGTTCCCCTTCCCGTTTTACGCCTTCCCCTTACCACTCCCCGCCTCCCAACCACGGAGCACCGCAAGCGGAACCGCACCCGCAAACACAATCGTAACCCTAATCCCAGAAATCCGTATGGCACGTCATCGCGGCGAAGAATGTTAACATAGAAGTCGGACTGAACCTTTAGCGCATGCTGGCTCGTCCGGCATCTCACGCTCACCTACCCGGACGCCTATAACATTGTGTCATTCGACAAGCTGGACTACTGTGCGTCCTTGAACAACACGCGGGCGTTGAACGACAAGAAGAACTTCAGCTTCTATCAAGGCGATATCACGAACCCCTCCGAGGTCGTCGCCTGCCTGGAGCGCTACGACATCGATACCATCTTCCACTTCGCGGCCCAGTCACACGTCGACCTGAGCTTCGGCAACTCGTACGGCTTCACGCACACCAATGTCTACGGCACCCATGTCCTTCTCGAGAGCGCCAAGAAGGTTGGCATCAAGCGCTTCATCCACATCTCCACCGACGAGGTCTACGGCGAGGTCAATGATGACGACGATGACCTTCTCGAGTCGAGCATCCTGGCGCCGACGAACCCTTATGCCGCGAGCAAGGCCGCGGCCGAGATGCTCGTCCACTCGTACCAGAAGAGCTTCAAGCTCCCCGTCATAATTGTACGCAGCAACAATGTCTACGGCCCTCACCAATACCCTGAGAGTAAGTTTATTAGCCGTACCGCCGCCCTATTTTGTGTTGGTCTACGCCCGAGACTTGAGACACTGACTTTTCCCCCGCCTTCGCCGCCACCCAGAGATCATCCCAAAGTTTACATGCCTGCTTAACCGCGGCCAGCCGGTCGTCCTGCACGGTGACGGCAGCCCCACGCGAAGGTACCTCTTCGCCGGCGATGCGGCCGACGCATTCGACACAATCCTGCACAAGGGCGAGATCGGGCAGGTCTACAACGTGGGCTCATACGACGAGATCTCCAACCTGAGTCTGTGCGGCAAGCTGCTGGCGGAGGTGGGGATCCCGCACGAGACGAAGGAGGAATTCAAGAAGTGGGTCAAGTACACTCACGACAGGCCCTTCAACGACCACCGGTACGCCGTCGACGGCACCAAGCTCCGCCAGCTCGGATGGGACCAGAAGACCAGTTTTGAGCAAGGGCTCAAGATCACAGTCGAGTGGTACAAGCGTTTCGGCGAGACGTGGTGGGGGGACATCACCAAGGTGCTCAGTCCTTTCCCCATCGTCACTGCCGCCGCCGAGGTGGTGTCTGACAAGGAACCCGTCTCGGACACCCCGCAAGAGCCTCAGGAGCCTCTGGAGAAGAAGAGGAAAGTGGCTGAGATGGACGGCGGTGTTGCGGTGTAGAGGGGCGGATGAGGAACTTGTTGCGGCCACCTCCTCTCCTTTTGTGTGGTCCCATCTTTCATTCCGCTACTGATGCTTGCTTGCTCGTTTGCCGAATAATCTTGCGCGGGATGGATAATGCCAGCTTGGAGGTAGCGTTGTTGGATCCCGAGAACTAGAATACTGGATGTGAACTCTCTCCTACTGTTTACCTGGGGTGCTTATAAAATTTCATTTGGTGACTTTCTGATCATGTCGATTCATCGGCCTGTACGCCCTTCTTCCGCATTCTCTAGCCGTATTCTTCCCATTTATGTTCTCTTTGCGGAGGTCTCACCTAGCACAAATGGTCTTTAGATAGTTTACAGGAGAACCCAGACATCCCATCGTAATTGTACGACTTCTTGGGCCTACCCCGATCATATCTCTAGGTAGTTTGGCGGCCGCAGGGCTTTCTTTACCTACAAGTGACGTCGCTCATCCATGGTCTACCTAGGTAGCTACCTAGGTAGGTATCCTCCAAACTGGAAGCGGCACAAGCCGTGCTGTCAATTGCCCTCAGGCAATGCTGAACCATTACCGGCCGTTCGGCGCAGTGTCCAAATTGAATCAGACTGACTGCTCGAGACAACCCCTCGCAGTAGAGACGGCCGGACACAAATGTTGAAAATATTACCATCTATCATAAGAATTGGAACTTTTTCTTCTTCTCTTTCTCCTTTCCCGGGTTCTTCCCATGCATACGTCGAGGGGGTTGAAAGGAGTCCGGCGGCTTGCGCGGGTGCACATCGGATGATTGGTACAATCAAACACGACGTTGAAGCGTCCCCGAATCCCTGGAAGCCACGACGCATGCGTCGTCGTAAGGACTTCGAATCGTGCGCACATGCAAGGGGACCATCGTGAGATAGGATTACCAATAATGGAGCATTGGAAGCCTGCCAAATTTAGGAGCCCACGAAAACATGCCTGCCGCCGGTGGGCTGAACTCTCTAGGGCTCTAGGGAGACCCAAACCGGTCTAGCTAATCCTTTTCACACACGCACCTACAGACGCTAACGCACCTCAAAAGAAGCGCAGTACAACTGTGGCATTCGCCTACAAGGTTGGCAGGCAATTTTATTCGTTTCTCTGTCTCCTAACAGCATGGTCGCGAGAACAACCTACGGATAGGTCGAGGAACCAGGTCGCTGCCCGTTTTATTGGCCTTGTCCATCCGAAGCAGCTGACGGCCAAGATCATGTTCGGTTTGACACATGAGAGCCGGGTCTCTGGGCCTCGCCAAGGGGGTTGAGTTCTGTCGTGTTTTGACTTTTGGGACCGTGGTTAGCCTAGCGGATGGCTTTAACCTCCCGTTCCCGCTCCTTGGAAATACTACTGAGTAGGTAGTACTGCGATAAGTCGTAACCTAGCAATGAATGACCAGGGAGGCTAGCTCCAAATAAAAGTCCTTTTCAAGTCAGACATGCAATTCATCTCGTGCGACTGAGGCTCCCCCTTCCATGCTTATAACCCGTGCGATAACGGGTTCTGCAGGTTCCGCGGACCAATCACTGGGTGTTGAAGGCCCTGGAGGATGGATTCGGGTAGCGGCTTCGGCCCTTATAATCCCAGGAGATCAGACACTGTTTAAATGCGGCTGCCGCCTTAACCCCTCCCTGGTAGGTTCATTGGGCTGTGACGGTAACAGCAAATGCGGCCGCTTAATTGAAGGCCCGAATATCTGGAATGCTATGCGGCCGGCTGGCTGCACCTATATATGTAGGTAGGGTGTTTCCAAACGAGACTAGCCGCCCCCAAAGGTCTCAACCCTCGAGAAATTTGAACTTTGTGAGCAAATGCTAAATGGATATCTGAAGACTACTGCGTACCTATATGCAAGGGACTGGTTGTGATCTTTTCTTGGAGTTTTCTCTCTAAGAAATTAGACGGTACCTAGGTCGGTTCAAGAGCCTTGATCCGAAAGCACGTTCCCTAATCTCATTCCGGACACAGGCACTTTGAGCCCCGTGTGGCCCTTCACCTTACCCCACTCCCATTGAGTTTAACCCCCCCACTCCCCACAGAGGCAACAGGCAGTGCGTACCAGGAACCCCCCCAATGGTTCAGAAGGGGGCCACCATACTACGGAGTAAGATGGCGACTTAATGAATGCACGCATGTGCAGCCCTCGGCGCGACTGCTGCCAAAAGTTCGGGTGTTAGGTAGTGTAGAGTCGCAAGCGTGGATATTGTTTCCTTGGGACAGACCGTCCATTTTGCTGCGCCTGTGCAGCCGGTCAGTGGATCTCGACTGTCTGTCGGGTCGACTCATTCTGCCGAGCGTCACTGAGATCTGCATACAGTGCTGTTCGCCGGGCTAACTCGAATCCTTTTCTGTTTGCGAACTGCATGTGCTCCTCACCACTCCCTCACCCTCACTGTGCTCTTGGTTGGCATATAAATAGGGGATCAGTAAGAGAATTTAACCCTAAAAAGGCCCCTCCCACCCCTCAGCTCTTCTCACTATTTTTCCCAGTTCACAGCAAAGTGCGGCTTGTCAGCGAAGCGGGTAACGAACACCTGCCTACTACGAGCAGGTGGGCAGCTGCTCATCTCGCGCTATTAGCAAACGCTTTCCGATTTGACCAGCCTAGCGTCAGGAGCGTGCTACTGAGGGCTCTAACCATCTTTGGAGCCGCCACCGGAGCTTTGTCTGTGCTCTCCTCACAAGCACAAATAATCGGCGGGATTCTTGGGACTCTTATTATTAGGGGCCTTGGCTGGGGTCAGTCCAGCTAAAACGAAACCACCCGCCCGTCCCCGTCTTCTCTCAGCAGCAGTGCTGGAGAAGCCTACAACTACAGACCTGCGCAACCTGATGAGGAGCATTGTTGAGAGACCTGGAACGAAAGTGGAAGACTGCTTTCTTGTCATGTCAGCAACAGTATAGAGCCTCGTATGCAAGTATGCAAGTCAAAGTGCACTTGTCGTCACAACATCTGCTTCCGTTTCTATATTCGGGGAAGGGAGCATCCTGATTTGGTGATGGAGCAACGTCGACGCCGGAAGGACTATTTCACATCGGCCACGCATTCGCGGTAGATACCACAGCAGGACCAATGCAGTCCAACAACACCGCGTCTGCGGCACCAGCACCAGCACCAACGTCCGATCCGGCGCCAGCATCGGTTCCAATCATGGTACCAAATATTGTACCGACAACCACAGAACCACCAGCCGCGGACCTTTCCATGGCCACGGCCACCACCGTCAATGGTGCCATAGCTGCGAGCTCTACTGCAGCCAAATATCAGGAAACACAGATGCAGAAGTCGGAGGGATGGAGTCCACAAGCACAAGAACGCATACAACAAGTACGAGACGGGCAGACACAACGAGTGGGCGACAATGTGAAGGACACAGATTCATCGATTGGTGATGAGATTGCGGTCGGTGCGGCGACTACTGAGACTGCGGCAGCTGGCTCTGGCTCAACCGGCCTAATAAGTGGAGCAGAAGAAGGGAATGACACAAACAATACCTCATTAGACGCAGACAGCCCCAGAGCCACCAAAGGTGCCAACGGTGCCAATGATGCAGCCCGGACACAAGGGACCCAGCAGCAGCAGGTGAAGAGGCTACCAGTAGCGCCGGAGGATCCAGGCGAGCTGCAGCCAGAGCTCGCCAGCCCGGGGGAAGAGAGTGACGGGTTCGCGACCGACATGACCAGCCTCGCCGATGGGGAGGGTTCCATGGTAGCCGACTGTGAGGGCGACCGGGAGGACGACGAGCGCCATGACGGCGACGAGGATGGTGACGAGGATCTCGACGATGCAGTCTCGATCGACTACGCTGCCAGCCGCTACCCGATTATCCCGCACCAGTACGCAGTCGACAACCCTTATGATGCCGCCACATTGTAAGCCTGCATCCCTTTCCTTTCCTTCACTCTGTCTTGGTTTCTCCATATTCTCCCCCCTTAAATTCCTGCTTCACCCAGGTTGTCATGGTGGGGTTGGGGCGGGACATTGGGCGATCACTGGTGCCAACTTTTTGGTATCCGGCTTCATTTCCATGTATTCTTTATATTCACAACACCAAATAGGAATTCGTCGGCACGGTCACTATATGACGATGAGGTGCACTACACGCTCGAGAATGGACGGCGCTACTGCGGGTCGTACTACCTACCTAACGACCTCACGGAGCAGGACAGGATGCGTGTGATGCACCAGGTGTATCTCAACATCTTCGACCTAGAACTCACCACGGTTCCCTTACACGAGCCGACCATGATCCTCGACATCGGCACAGGCACGGGAGAGTGGCCCCTGGGCATGGCCGACCTCTTCCCGGACTGCGAGATAGTTGGGACGGACATCTCGGCCATTCAACCCAGGGAGGTGCCCTACAGCGTCTTCTTCGAGCTGGATGACGCCGAGGCCGAGTGGATGCGGCCCCCAGATTCGATGGACCTTGTGCACCTCCGCAACATGGCCGGCGCCTTCTCGGATTGGTCCTTCATCTACAGGCAGGCGCACTCGTGCCTCAAGCCGGGCGGCTACCTGGAGGTGCTGGACCTCTTCCACCCGTCCTACACTGGGCCCGGCAACTTCTTCCGCGGCTTCAAGCCGGAGTCCCCCTTCTACCCTTACATGCGCGACCTGCAAGAAGCGGACAGGCGGACTGGGCGGTCCAGGGGGGTGGGCCACCTAGAGCCTGCCCTCTTCGTGGACGCGGGCTTCACTGACGTGGAGGTGCAGGAGCACATCGTGCTCGTCGACCCCAACGACGAGACGCTCGGAGTGCTGTGGCAGATCGCCTGCCTGTTCGCGTTCGAGGCCGTCGGGATGAGGCTGCTGACGGGCCAGATGGGGTGGACGGCCGAGCAGGTCCGGGAGGCGTGCGACCAGATCGCGGACGAGTTCAAGGCCCTGGCCGCCAACCCAGAGACAAACAGGGACTTCAAGGTCGCCGTCAAGGTCGTGAGGGCCAAGAAGCCCCTGGTGCCGGGCCAGTGGACCGCGCAGAGCATCAACGAGAACGGCACCGTCGCCATGGACTACAGCGGGGACGACAGCACGATCGGGAGCCTGCATACATGATAAAATAAGCATTCATGAGGGAAGAGGGGGGAGGAAAAGGGGTGGGGGAGGCGGCGCCGGTTTGCTGATCCGCGGTACCAACTTAGAACCAACATGGACATCTATTGCCTTGCCCTTAATTTTTCAGGGGCACGGGGTTAACTAAAATATATAAAAAAACATATGAGGGTGGGAGGCACTTAAGAGGATAGGGGAAGGGGAGGAGAAGGAGGAGTCATGGATGACAGTCACATACGACTCGGCCACATACCTATCTACCCTACGCGGCAACGACTATTTTTCTCTCTCCTCCTTTTGTTTGGTTATTTTTCTTTGTATTTAGACAGGATCGATGGACTGTGGCTCACGGCTACGCGCTTGTGTGTACGATGGATATACCCCTAGGGTTAACTGAGTTCAATTTACCAGACTAGTGTTCGAATATTTTTGAGAGTGTTTCTTCTTTTCTTTCCCTTCTTTCCATGTTCGATGTCGCTTCGGTGCTTTTTCAATAATACCTAATTTCAACTGCAGGGTTGAGTATATTTGTATCGTATACAGCAGCGCAGCGATTAGGCAAATTGATGGTGCCTGGCAGACAGCGAGAGTGCCCAGTCGCGTTTCAACCAAATCTTCCATTTCAGCTATCAAGTTCAGTGGTTCATATGCCAAATTACAGTGGAGCAGGACGAAGCAAGCAGGTGGTTTTCAGGTATTTGGTACGGCGAACATGTGATTGTGTCATGGTGCCTCCAGCGACAACCTCAAGCTCCAGTGAAGCTCCAACCTCTATCCAGTCTGCAGGCTGCAGCTTTTCTTGAAGCTCCATACATTGCGCCTCGTTTCAATTTCCTTCAACCACGTACCACTAACCCAGATGCTAATGCTGCTGCCGTTACTCTAGCAGGCAGTTGAGGTCCAAGCCATGATCAAGACAGAGGCAACTCTGGCAGACAGATGCACATGACCTGAAAGTAGTGCTTCAGAAGAAGTACCAGCAGCAGCAATGGCGCTCGATCCATCCAACGGCTTCCTCGCAGCCGACAATGTCGCCGGCCTCGCAGATAGCGCCTCCCCCTCTATTTTCGACGTGGAGCGGGTGCAGCTCGAGTTCTCGATTGCTGCGGACTTTGTCGCCGCCCAGGTGGCTAACAACGTCCTTGTGCTCGCGCTCTCCAACGGACGCATCCTACGCATCGACCTCAACCGGCCACAGGACATAGATGGTGCGTTTGGCCCGGCCGAATAGATGCCAGTAGTGGTGGAAATGGGAAGCAAGCCATAGAAGCAAGGAGAAGCAAAGGAAAGCTAACGATGACTGACCTCCGACGGGCTCTCGAAATCAGACATCGACCTCCCCAAGAAGACGTCCGAGGTCGGCGTCATCCGGCGTATGTTCCTCGACCCGACCGCGTCCCACCTGATCGTCTGCACGACCCTGGGCGAGAACTACTACCTGCATTCTCAGTCGCGATCGCCCCGCCACCTCGCGCGCCTCAAGGGCGTGGTGATCGAGAGCATAGCCTGGAACCCGGCCCTGCCAACGGCCTCGACGAGGGAGATCGTCGTAGGCGCGTCGGACGGCAACCTGTACGAGGCCTTCATCGAGACGTCGACCGAGTTCTACAGGAAGGAGGAGAAGTACCTCAAGCACCTGCACAAGATACCGGAGGGCGGGCCCGTCACGGGCCTGTGGGTCGACGCCCTCCCGGGCAGGACGGACCAGAGGGTCGTCATGATCAGCACGCACAACAGACTGTTCCACCTGGTGGGCAGGGCGGGGCGCGCGCATGACGGGTCGGTGTACACGAGGGTGTTCGAGTCGGAGGAGCCTACGGTGCACGAGCTGCCCAGGCCGACGTCGTCGTCATCATCAGCTGCGGGCGCCTCTGCTGCCGCATCCTCAGCGGCGGCGGCGGCGGCGTCCTGCCTCGTGGTCTCGCCGGACGCGCAGGATCCCACAGGTTCCGGCAAGCCCTTCCAAGGTGCGGCGCCGGAGCGCGTCTTCGCCTGGCTCTCGTCTCAGGGCGTGTTCCACGGCCGCCTGCTCACCAGCCCGGCCGGGCCCGAGCTGGGGGCGAGAGTGTTCGCCGAGTCGAAGCTGCTGCCCCGGTCGAAGCTGGCCGCGACGGACGCCGTCTCCGGCCCCGGCAAGAAGAGGGCGGCCATAGTTCCCCAGGACCCGATCGACATGATCGCCCTCACGCAGTGGCACGTCATCTGCCTCGTGGGCACTCGCGTCGTCGCGGCCAACAGGCTGACGGGCCAGATCGTCTACGACCAGGCGATCCTGGAGCCGCGGCAGAGGGCGGTGGCGCTGTGCGTGGACCTGCAGAAGAACACGTTCTGGCTCTTCACGGCGCAGGAGATCTTCGAGATCGTGGTGCGGGACGAGGACCGCGACATCTGGAGGATCATGCTGCAGATGCAGCAGTTCGACGTGGCTCTGCAGTTCGCCCACACGCCGTTCCAGCGGGACGCGGTGGCCACGGCGTCGGGCGACTACCTGGTGGGCAAGGGCCTGTTCGCCGAGGCGGCGGGCGTGTACGGCAAGAGCAGCAAGCCGTTCGAGGAGGTGGCGCTCACCTTCATCGACAACGGGCAGCCCGACGCGCTGCGCAAGTACCTCCTGGCCAAGCTGACGACCTTCAAGAAGGGGGCCGTGATGCAGAGGATCATGGTGGCCACGTGGCTGGTAGAGATCTTCATGGCCAAGCTCAACTCGCTCGACGACACCATCGTCACCAAGGCGGAGCTATCCGAGACGCTGGACCCGGCGCAGACGAGGGAGCAGCTCGAGGCCGTGAGGGGCGAGTACCGGGACTTTGTGGGCCGGTACAAGTCGGACCTGGACCGCAGGACGACGTACGACGTCATCAGCAGCCACGGCCGCGAGGAGGAACTCCTCTTCTTCGCCAACGCCGTGGACGACTACAACTACGTGCTCTCGTACTGGGTGCAGCGGGAGAAGTGGGCCGAGGCCCTGGCCGTGCTCAAGAGGCAGACGGACCCGGAAGTGTTCTACCGCTACAGCAGCGTGCTCATGACGCACATCGCCCCGGACACGGTCGAGGTGCTGATGCGGCAGGGGCAGCTGAACCCGAGGGGCCTGATCCCGGCCCTGCTCGAGTACGACCGCAACTTCAAGAGTGGCAAGGGCGGCGGCGGCGAGGGCGAACAGGGCGGCGGCCAGAACCAGGCGATCCGCTACCTGCAGTACGTGGTCAACCAGCTCAACTCGACGGACGCGGCGGTGCACAACACGCTCGTGTCCATGTACGCCTCTGTCCCCTCCCGCGACGAGGTGGCCCTGCTGTCGTACCTCGAGTCCCAGGGGGACGAGCCCCGATACGACCCGGACTTCGCGCTCCGCCTGTGCATCCAGAACAGGCGGGTGCTCTCGTGCGTGCACATCTACACCTCGCTGGGCCAGTACCTGCAGGCGGTGGACCTGGCCCTGTCGCAGGGACAGGTGGAGCTCGCGGCCGTGGTGGCGGACCGGCCAGGCTCGGCAAAGGAGCGGCCGCTGAGGAAGAAGCTCTGGCTGGCCGTGGCCAGGCGGGTCATCTCGTCGCAGTCGGAGGGGGGGATCAGGGCGGCCATCGAGTTCCTGCGGAGGTGCGACCTGCTCCGGATCGAGGACCTGATCCCCTTCTTCCCGGACTTCGTCGTCATCGACGACTTCAAGGAGGAGATCTGCGCCGCGCTCGAGGACTACGGGAGGAGCATCGACTCACTCAGGCGCGAGATGGACGAGAGCTCCCGCACCGCGGCCAACATCAAGGTCGACGTGGCCGCGCTGGACCGGAGGTACGCCATCGTCGAGCCGGGGGAGAAGTGCTACGTCTGCGGCCTGCCGCTGCTGAGCCGCCAGTTCTTCGTCTTCCCCTGCCAGCACGCCTTCCACTCGGACTGCCTGGGCAGGAAAGTCATGGAGCAGGCCGGGGCTGGGAGGGCGAGGAGGATCAAGGAGCTACAGATCCAGATCACAAGGGGGCTCGTCAACGGGACCAAGAAGGAGGAGGTCATTGCTGAGTTGGATGCCCTGGTTGCTGCTTCTTGGTGAGTGTTTCTCTCTTTCTTTTCCCCCCTTCCCCTTTCCCCTTATCTAACCCCATTTTCATATGTGGATGAACGCAACAATAACTGACCCTGTTCTTTGGCACCCCTCTCAGTATACTATGTAGCGACTATGCGATCAGAAGGATCGACGAGCCGTTCATCAGAGCGGATGACGATAAGACTGAGTGGGCTTTGTAATAGATAACTCCACCAAAGAAAAACTTTAGCTGGGCTACGCGACAACTTCTTCCCATTGTAACAGAAACATGTTCAAGGGGGCAGCATGGTGGAAGTAGGTAGGTAGGTAGGTTAGATACCCGGCGCATGACCTGTTGTTAACTTGTACAACAAATAAAGACATAAGACATGTTACGGCGCTCGATGTGTGAGCAAAGCAGTTGGGTATCCACGGCGTAGATAATATTCCACTAAAAACAGTCCCTCAAAACTCCGATACAACACAACTGTATTATGGCCCGTTCATCCCGTTGGGGATGAAGGTATCACCATATGACCCCTACTGCGGCTAGTCTACATTGACGATCTGCCACTCACATGCGGCCGAGAGTTGATAGGGTCCCCAAGGGCACTTCCTATTCTGAAAATTGCCCTCCCTCCTCAGCGTCTTGAGGAGCCGACTCTCTCTTTCTCTCTTCCATCCTCCCTACTTTCGAAAGTTCTAGTACAGACACTCGGTGACGCCCATGGTGGATCTGGTGAGCATCAGGATGGAGACGATGACGCCGTAGAGGCCGAGCACCTCGGCGAAGATGAGGATCAGGACCATGCCGACGTATAGCCGGGGCTGCTGCGTGCTCGCGCGGACTGTTTTGATGAGGGGTGTTTGTGGTTAGGCCAGTGCAAAATGGCATTTATAGCAGCGCGAGTATGGGCGCAGCCGAGAACCGGAAGAGGGGTGCAGAGTGGGGGGCTGAAGGAACCGACAAAAAATAGAGGGAAGAAAAAAAAGGAAACGTACCCCCAGCATCACCCACAATCCCAATAGCAAAGCCGGCGGCCAGCCCGCAGAGCCCGACGGACAGGCCGGCCCCGAGCTGCAGGAAGCCCGTGTGCAGGGCCATCTTCTCGACCAGGCCGCCCGAAATGATGACGGAGGCGACGAGGCCGTATATCGAGAGGATCTGGGCCATGATGGCGCAGAGCGTGTTCTGCATCAGCCGGTCCGGGCGGATGATGCCCGAGCTGAAGATGGCGCCCGCCGACTTGGCCGTCCCGTACGAGGCGCCCATCACCGTGAAGACTATGGAGCATGCGCAGCCCAAGGCGCCGAAGAAGGACTGTTTTCCAACGGCGGAGTAACAACATGACGCCCGTATTAGACCTTGTCAGCCTCGGGAGATTTCGCTATTGGGGAGGAAGGGGAGGGAGGGACAGCTCCATTCTTTTCGTGAAGGGAGCACGTACGGCGTAGGCGGGACTGCGGGGTGGGGGCGGAGGGGTTCCGAGCCGTTAGTGAGTGAACTTGCACGCCGGCGAGACCGGAGCTGTCAAAGGGACCGAGGGGGGGGCGGCCGGGGTTGGTAGGGATACTTACCAGCGCGCCATGGTTGCGACGTCCATCTTGGGCGGATCGAGCCTCTAACAAGGCTTTGGTCGTCGTGGGCTTCGTTATTTGGCCGTGGTTTGGGGAAAGAAGGGAACGTGCCAAAAAGGGTTTGCCTTTGAGGAAGACGATGAAATTGTGATCGTGGGTAAAAATAAAAAGACGGCAGAGAAGATGCTCGAAAGGTGGTAAATGGACGGGAGCTGGCCGATGACTGCCTTAGATGTACAAATGTACCACTAAAACTTTAGGACAGCAGGGTACGATAGCCAGACCTGCCAGGTCCCAATTATCCCTGCCCGTTTCCTATTTGGGCCTTATACCGCGAGCCCGCCCATACTATGGCAACCCGTCGTCGGCTAACTAGACGGCTGGCAGGCTGGCTGACTGGGGTGACCTGTGTGAGGTGCCTGAGGAATAGGACCGGGTTTACAATTACATCCCGATTGACGATTGAGGCTGGACGCCAATTTCAGGCAGCAACAATACGAAGTGTCGTGATTGGATAGAAAAAAAGGCTGTGCACCTCTCTTTTGTCACATCCCCATCTTGACACACTCAACTCAGTACCTTCTGAAGGTCAAGGAAGGTTACCCGGTGAGTGGGGAGGGACTTGCTTTCAGAACATCATGGCGGGGTGTTTATTGTGACAACGGAAGATTTTCAGAGCATCTTGTTCGTGAGGTCCTTTCGCTCGCGGAGGATTGAACACAGAAAACGAAAGAGAAAACAAGGGCATAGCAGGCTAGAAGCTGTAAGCCAAACAATCATACAGTGATGCATGGTATTATCCCGCTGGATCAATTCAACGGATGTGGTATAAACTCCCCAGTATGAAGTCCCCCGCATGGACACCCCGGTCTGAGCTCCCCGGTCTCGGGGCACACGCGAGGCCCACATATACCCGGAGTTCGGGGCCGGAGCCGTGAGAGTTCTACCTGGCCTGATCCACGGCGGAGTCCTCTCACCGGGACGCAACCGCCATAAGCGGACTTGGATAGGTCCCTGGCGGCAGTGACTAATGCCAAATAGCCTTCCAGGCTCAGCCATGGTCCTGTGTTTGATCCCTGATCATAGGGCAAGTAACATGGGGCTGGAACATGAATCGTGAGGGTGCCCAAAGCCACCCTCATGCGTAACCTCTCGATTCGAGAAGAGTGCAGACTGCAGAGGCATCAATCACATGATGCCGCTAAGCTCTCCTGCAATGCATTTCGACTAGAACAGTCGAAGTGAGTTGGCGGGACTGAGGAGCAGCTGCAGAGCGGGTTGACGAGGGAGGGCATTTGGACTGTCGATCTGTCAATCTCCCCAATCCCTTTTGGACGGAGACATAATTCGAGATGAGGGATGTGTCGGATGTGCGGATGTGCAGATGTGTGGATGGACATCCTCACTAATCCATCTGATTGATTTGAAAGGGCAAAGGGGAAAGCCGCCGGATTGGGGCTCGTTATCCTTCCCCAAACCTACTTTTAACTAGGAGACCTGGGTTAGCAGAGCACCCAATATTCTGTGACTAAAAAGATCGTGAAAGACTAAGTCCTGCCGAGGAATCGTTAGGTCCCTTCCATTGGACATATCTAATATTAGCAGCAGGATGATGACGACGACCTGCTGGTGGCCCGCGTCGAGGAACTGCCTTGCGCGAGAGCAGGCACGAGCAGTGAATAGGTAGGCGCTTAACGGCATTCTAGTTCCGTAAGGGGGTAGTAGCAGCCGGTCATCTTGGTGCAGTCCGGAATACGGCAAAGTGGCGTTGTACTCATCATATAAACGTTGTCTACTGCTACGCAGTAAGTACTAGTTGGTAGTGAGGTGGAACCTCGCTGTTGTGATTCGCAGTGCGAGTAACATCGTGGATCACAGAGGGCGCCTGATTACCATGATAAACCGCAATAACCAAAAGGCAGCGGTGTAATATCCGCAGTGTCTACGCAAGATGCGCAAGTTCCAAATTCGTGTGTGATGTGCGATGTGCGCTTGCCAAGTCGTGTCTCAAATGGGAACCAGGGGTTGAAGCAGGGGTCCCTTGCTGTTTCACAAGCCCTTGCTGCTGCAATTGCTGTGCCAAGCCTGAGGGGCAGCGAGTTGGCCAGCTCCAGCACCCAAAAGTGGGAGGATAGATTTTTTTTTCGACCCTGTGAGTACACCCAGACAGACATAGCACGCACACCTCTACACATAACAAACCGGGCATGCAACCCATAAACTGGCTCCCAATTTGAGTGCCACCGATTCCCAAGCCTTGGTTGCGAATCGGCATCCATCAATCGGTACCACAGACCCACCATGAGGGCAAGAGGCGCCGGCCAGGGAGGTCGACCAAACAAAAAAAAAGCAGGCAAGGCTGTGCTGAAAAAAGGAGGACGAATCCCATCCCCAGGCCACGCGTTCCCGACCCCACAATCTTAGACTTGAACGACTCTCCCGGTGGGAGTGCCGTAGCCGGGGGATTCGGGATCCAACCCTTTTCTTGCTTGTGCATTTTCTTTGATGGCAACGCTTGTCGGTTGCCACAAATGGTCCTCCGGGATGTGGAGGATGGACAGGCGAGAATGGCCGGAATTGGGCTTGTTCCAAAGCTGGCTACGTAAGGAAGTGGCCCTAGTCGAGCGAGTGCTCGGGCGGGATTGCGTAAGTTACGTGGCAACCACAGCCGACTTCCCGTTTGCTTCGCTGTCAGCCTCTCCTCCTCTCGACCATCACAAGAGCCTAAGTGCTAGTAGCAGGGCATTGCGCTGAGGGCAGAAGAAGTTGCGGAATCTTCCATGCATGGGGATTCCTCATCCCACTCGCCCCGGGCAAACCTACCTTATGTAACTGTACGGGACTTGCTCGGAGTGCCTGCCACGAAAATGGCTGAGGCCATAACGCCAGTACATACTCACTGCAACTTTCTTGTGTCCGGATGGATAGTCGTCACCCCAAGTGGAAGGGATGGGCTCAACGGTCACAAGGTGCAAACCGAACGGTGAGGTTTGTGGGACTCTTTCTCTTTTGAAATATTAAAGATAGAGAGCACAGCTAGAGAGAGAAAACCTAACTCTCTTGCACTCACGCTCTCGTTGTGGTTCTTCCTTTTCCCGTCTACCCTGTCCCTAGTCCAGACAGTCGTGGTGCTAAAACACCTTGTAACGCTGGGTTTCGCCTTCCCGTCTCGAATTGTCCGTCTGAAGTCCCCTGCAGTGCGCCGTCACATACAAAGGCAAAAAAACCCCAAGCTTCTTTTATATACAAGCGCCATACAAAGCACTTGCTGCCCGTTACAGGCTATGCCAAGCGGTCCCATCTTCTCGTCTTTCCATGAAAAAGCCATACTACGGATTATACGGCGTAGTGTAGTAGTCTTGGGTTCTCCGAACGTTCTTGGCAAAAGACTTTACCTACCTCTGTGGTTCTCCCACCGGGTCCCTCCTCCCAGCCACAGTAAACCGACTGCAGAGATCGACAAAGGGAAGCCGGTGGTTTACGCACCTCAACTGTTGACTGGACTTGACGGGACCATCCTGGACGTTACCCCCTCCCCTCGGCCCAGACCGTTTGAGGCTTTGAACCGACAGCCCTCCCTTTACCCACACATCTCGGCACGCTGAACAAAACTAAGGGGATCTCCCTTTCCTGTGCTGGCCACACACACACTACTACGTACTTGTTGATATTGATTTTCCTCAATCTATCAAAACCTGAAGGTTTACTATTGGTTATCCTAGCACTTGCGGACACTCTCGGCCATATTTAGACTATAACTATAACAATACCTCCCCACCCGTACTCCCACGACACGAATCGAATCGAAAGCACCCACCACCAGCTGGCATACTGGGTTGGCACTTGGCACTGAGAGGCTAGAGGCTGTCCTCGGGAGAGAGGAGGAACAGAGAGACGTAGGACTTGGAACCTGGGACCCGGGACTCGGCACAGGATGAAGACCACAACATTTACGGCCCTCGCGGCCTCGTTACTTTGGTGCCAATCCTCGGTAGCGATGCCAACAACATCAACATCAACATCAGAGCAGGCCCCAGAAGTGGCAAGACGGGCAGGGGGGAGCTCCTCACCAAAAGTGGTCGGGGTCTCAACGCAGAGAAGGACGGTGGAGGATCCGATCCAGCGTGACAGGATACGGCGGAGGGCGGGCACGGTCCGGGCCTCGCTCGACAACCAGGAGACGCTCTACTTTGTGAACATGTCGATCGGGACGCCGGCCCAGAACCTGCGGCTGCACCTGGACACGGGCAGCTCGGATCTGTGGGTGAACACGCCGAGCTCCCGGCTGTGCCTGCAGCGGAGCCAGCCGTGTCGGTACGCGGGCACATACACGGCCAACTCGTCGTCGACGTACAGATACGTGGGCAGCTACTTCAACATCTCGTACGTGGACGGCTCCAGCGCGGGCGGCGACTACGTCTCGGACGTGGTGGCGGTGGGCGGCGCGTCGCTCTCGCGGCTGCAGTTCGGGGTCGGGTACACGTCGAGCTCGGCCCAGAGCATCCTGGGCATCGGCTACGAACTGAACGAGGTGCAGGTCGGGAGGGCCGGCTTGGCGGCATACAGGAACCTGCCGTCGCAGATGGTGGCCGACGGCCTCATCTCGTCCAACGCCTACAGCCTCTGGCTCAACGACCTCGACGCCAGCACGGGCTCCATCCTGTTCGGCGGCGTCGACACGGAGCAGTACGTGGGCAGCCTGCGGACGCTGCCGGTACAGCAGAACGGGGGCCAGTACGCCGAGTTCCTCATCACCCTGACGGCGCTCCGGATGAACGGGACGGCGGTAGGGGAGGGGATGGCCCTGGCCGTGCTCCTCGACTCCGGCTCCAGCCTGACCTACCTCCCAGACGCCATGGTCGAGACCATCTACTCGGCCGTGGGCGCCCAGTACGACAGCCAGGAGGGGGCCGCCTACGTGCCCTGCGCCCTGGCCTCGCAGGACACCAGCCTGACCTTCGCCTTCTCGGAGCCGGCCGCCATCTCGGTGCCCATGAACGAGCTGGTCCTGGACCTGGTGACGAGCAGCGGCAGGCGGCCGACCTTCCGCGACGGCGTGCCCGCCTGCCTCTTCGGCCTGGCCAAGGCCGGCTCGGGGACAAACGTGCTGGGCGACACCTTCCTCCGGTCCGCCTACGTCGTCTACGACCTGGCCAACAACGCCATCTCGCTGGCGCCGACCAACTTCAACGCCACCCGCAGCAACGTGGTCGAGATCGGCACCGGGGCCTCCCCCGTGCCCGACGCCGTCGCCGTCGCGAACCCCGTCGCAGCCACGGTCGGCATCTCGCTCAGCAACGGCATCGGCGCCAGCAGCGCCGCCGCCGCCCCGCCCGGTGGTGCCGGCGGGCCTGTCGCGCTTGGTTTCCTCTGCGCCGTCGCTGGGTTCGCTGCTGGGTTCTTAATGCTCGTCTAATAAGGGTGCTGTCCTGTTTTTCCCCTTCTTTTTTTCCTCTGGTTTCTGGTTTCTCTTTTTTCTTCTTATCTTCTTTCCCTGTTCGTTTGCAGAAAGAAATTTTCAAAAATGTCTTCTCTGGGAAGAGCCTGGAAACGATGAGAGTCTCTCGGTTCTCCCCGCATCTTGGTTAACGAAGGCAAGATAAACACCATCTGGCATTGGTAGAGCGGTATTCGGCCTTTTATTTCCCCTAAATTGTCTTTTTTTTTGGTTTCTGGCTTCAATGGTACACACTAGCGGCGTGTCATCCGTCCTTGTTTCTCTGATGGGTTTCCCATTCCAGGCTGGAAGATTTGGAAGAGGATGAGACTCAACCAACATGGGGAGGCAGAGGGGCGTTCGTTTTCTTATGCATCAAAGGGCGTTTCTAATGGTGGGGTTGCATCTGGGAGCGGAGAGCGGTAAGCAGGTTATTTGTTCTTGCTCACGGGGTATTTGGGTTATTTTCTCCTCTTGATCTATACGCTAGACATCGTGGCCATTTGTACGGATTTGGACATTTACTATAGATACCTTGGGCATCTGCTGTTGTTTCTGCGAAGAGAATGATTATGAAGCCTTTATTCGAAATTGAGCCCCTGAGTCGCGTCTTGATCTATATGCGAGTCTTGACCATAGAGTCCAGAAGCCCTTTCGCATGAGGTATGTCTCAGTCTACACTTTCCTCCACCACTCCCTCGCCCCATCATGGCACTGAGCATCGCGAATCCGAGCTGGACAACGCATTTAGATGCGAGAGACAGAGACATAGAGGACCCAGACAGCCCGACAACCAGACAGATCAGATATTTAACTGCTCGTCCGTTGCCTGCGTCGTGGATGTGGCACCAGCAAGGAAGAAAATATCTCTTGGTTCCCATTCCACCCACAGCAGCACCATCAGGCACCCCTCGCGGGAATGAAGGGCCGCACGACCCTGGCGACGTAGTCCTCGTCGAGCCCGAACCTGCGCTGGGCCTCGTCGATGCCACGGTTCATGCGCGCGACGTACTCGGCCCTCGGCTCGCTCGGCGTGATACGCCGCCTGTCGATGTAGACGAGCGCGTCCGCCACCACGGCCTGCCTGCCCCAGCTGGCCCAGGACATGGCCGTGGCGACGGAGAGGAACGGGCTCCTGGCCGAGCTCGGCTGCTGGTAGAAGGAGGAGCCGGGGGTGCTGATGGCGGTGGTGCTGGTGGTGGTGGTGTAGTCGTCGGCGCTGCCGTTGGTAGTCGATGACGACGACGACCACTGGCCTCCCGCTGCTGAGGATGGTCGTTGTTGGTGAGTAAGCGGCGGCGGCGGAACGACGACCTCGACCTCGATCTCGAACTTCTCGTACGCGAAGGGGACGCCCTCGCACACGTCCAGGGTCGGCTCGTCATCAGCGGGGACGCGGTAGAGCACGCCATAGACGAGTTCTTTCTTCGGGTCATCCTCTTCTTCCTCGTCCTCCTTCTCATCCCCTTCCTCGTCCTTCGTCTTCTCCTCACCCCCGGCCTTCCTCATCACCCTCTCCAACACGCTCTTGATCGGGCTGGGAGGGAGCACGACGCCGGCGGGCACAATGTTGGCGAAGCCGCGCTCGTTGATGAGCCACCTCCAGCCCCTCAGCACGCCCAGGCCCACCGCCTGGCTCGACGGGCAACGCTTCCGCATCTGCGTCGGCGACAGGTTCGAGCCATAGGCAAAGTAGAGCCTCGGCTCCCGTGCGGTCCCGTCGTTGTCTCCGTCGCCATCGTCACCGTCGTGGCCGCGCCCGGGCGAGGCTTTGATGCGCCTCGGTCTCGCTGGCATCCCTTGTCCTGTTCCTATTTGCCAACTGTTCAGTATATATCTAGTATGGGTTTCCGAGTTCTTGTTTGGCTGTGAGAATCGGTAGGGGGTGAGAGCGTCCATCTACCTTCGGCTTCCATTTTGAATTAACAAAATTGGTGCTAGATTTTCCATCCTGAACTTTCTCTCTCCCTCGTTTTCATTTGAGTTTGTCCTGTAACTTTTATTTTTTGGCTGGCACGCGCCGTGGCGGTCATGAAATGTGCTTGCCTTGTTGCGTGACCTCTCGTGACTGCCTGAATGGTGTCCTGCCGTACATTGCAGGAATGTTCGCAATGGCAACCAGGGAAACCACCTCTTGTTGGTTTCGGCGGGGGTTTTGCAACCCACATAGGCTGGGGACGATTGAAAACATGGAAATAGGTGGCCACAACATAGGACGACCCTTATGCCAATGTGTACTGTGTAGGTAGCAAGGGCAGGCAGGTGGGATTCACCGTCCTGACCAAGAACAAAACAATCTCAGGGCGCCAATATGGGACCCATTTTCAGTTCAATATTCGAATCGGTCTGAAAACCAATCCATGATCATGGGCCCGTCCAAGGTCAACAGTCAGATTACAACCTTTGTCTCTTGTCTTTGAGGCGGAAACAGTTTTTTCTACCTCTCGATACACCCCGAACCTTGTTCGTTCACTCTACCTGGATGATCCCCTGCTCCTACCTCCATGCAACAACATCGGCAAGATATGAGCCAAACGATACAATGATGCTCCTCCATCCTTCCGTCCATGCTTGCGTGTATCAGGTCCTGCCAGTGTAGAGCGAAAACAGTTCAACATAAAGGGGGGAAATCCTGTCTTGTATAGTCAAAACTCCAACACATATGCCAGTCCGCCTGGGCTCTTTCGTAATCTCGTAAATGTCCACCCCACCCCCCCCAAAAAAAAAAAAAAGAAGAAAAGGGGGTTGGTAGGGTCGCAGGGTATTAATGGTTGCCCCTTGGAAGTCCTTTGAAAGAAAGAAATGTGGCCTTGAAGAAGGGAAAGAGTTGAGAAGAGAAAATGAGCAGGAGTGATCCATTCATGAGAGTCGAAGAATGCGATTGACGATGCTTGACCAGTCAGTCTCGTTCTTCTAGTCTAGGTGGTGGGGGTGAGGAAGGGGCTGAGCATGAGTTCATCGGCGCTCGGACGCTTGTTGTGGTCCATCTCGAAGGTCTGGCTCAGGAACTGCTTGGCCTCCTCACTCGCGCTGTCCGGAATGGTCGGCGTCGCCTTGCCGCCGCCAATCTTGAAGATGGCCTGCAGCTGAGTGCAGTCCGGGAAGGGGTGCGTGCCCGTCATCATCTCGACGACCAGGCATCCGAGCGACCAGATGTCGGCCTTGCGGGTGTAGCTCGTCTGCTTCACCACCTCAGGCGCCATCCAGAAGACGGACCCCTGCAGCGAAGGGCGGTGCTTGGCGTTGTTGGCCCCGTTCAGGATGTTGGTCGCCTCGATCTTCTTGGAGATGCCGAAGTCGGAGATCTTGATAGTGCCCTTGTTGTCGACGAGGATGTTGGCCCCCTTGATGTCGCGGTGGATGATGTCGCGGTTGTGCAGATACGACAGACCGTTGAGGATCTGGCGCACGAAGCTGCGCACTAGCGGCTCAGGAAGCGCGCCGTACGAGTTGAGCATCGTCTGCACCGAGCCGCCTGGCACGTACTCGAGGAAGATGTTGAGGTACTCCGACGACGAGCCGCACCCGAGGTACTGCACGATGTTTGGGTGACGGAGGTCGCGCAGCAGGCTGATCTCGCGCTTGAGCGCTTCGATCATCGACTTCTTACGCGCGTCGTTCTGGCTGTTGGCACCGGGAGACGGCGCCTCGACCTGCTTCACCGCCAAGAGCTCACCAGTAATGGCATGGAGGGCCAGGTACACGCAGCCGAAAGAACCCTGCCCAATAAGCGCGCCCTTCATCCACTTGCTGTCGTCCCACGATTCCCCAGAGAGGAAGCTCTGCAGGTCCTCGTCCGCGTCCTCGCCGTCCTCGTTCAGTGCCTTGCTGACCTCACCAAAGGACCCAGACCCTGAGCCGGACCCGATCGTGCTGCCCTCATCGAAGTAGCTGTGACGGACGATGTTGCCATCGGGGTCGGTGATGCTGACGGCGGCCGAATCGGAACCGCTCTCGGCGAACGAGACGTAAGACTTGCGGTTCGGCTCTATGGGGGAGCCCTCTTCCTGGAGGGTGTCCAGCATCGAAGACGCGACCGAGTCTCTGTAGCCGTGCGGAAGGATGCGTGACAGATCACGTGGACGGGCCTTTGGCGTTGCGGCCGAGTTCAGCCAGCTGTCGGCGATGGTGGGGATGGGAGGCGCATCCTGGATGCTGGACGCCATGCTGAAATTGCTCGCCACGCTGAGGCGGCTGTTGATCCTGCTCAGGCGCGCAGACCTGCGCATCGACAGCCGCGCCGTCCGGTCGATGTCCTCACGCGGGTGGTCCGGGAAGTATGTCGTCAAGTCCGAGGCGATGAGCTCGCTAGGCGGCCTCAGACCGCCGAACTGACGGAGGACCCCCTTCCTCGGCGCCCGCGAAGTTTGCTGGGCCGCCGCATCATTGGAGGCGGGTCGCTCTAGGTCGCGGGCAGCATTGTACACGTTCCTCTCGCGGTCCTGGTACGACACGGGCGACAGGGGTGGCTGTAGGTTGTCCCAGCTCTCGCCCAGGACCTTCTGGACCTTGAGCTGGCTACGAGAGCCTACAGCATCCAGGTTGCGGGTGTGGGTCTGCTGGGCCTCCTCCATGGCGATCGCGGCCGCCCTCTCCAGCTCCTGCTGGCCGGGCTCGCCAGAGGGTACCCTCCGGAGGATAAGGCGGTTGCGCTCAGGCCGCTTCTGGTCCTTGATGACGCGCCACAGCTCTGTGTCTCCCAGCCGGCGGCACTTCTTGGGGTCTGGGTCGACGCCCGAGAGGACCCAGAAGCAGTAATTGCGCTCATGGTCCTCGCGTAGGGCGAACTTGCGGAGGGTGACGCGCATCACCTCCTCGCACGTGTTGCAGTCGGCGATCTTGACAACCTTGGTCACGCCACCCGTCGAGATGACTCTAATAACGTCCTGGTTCTGTGGTAAGGCAGCCATCAGTGATCCATCCATACTGGAGTTGTTCCGAGTATGGGTCAATACCAATCGGCCTGCCTGGCTCTCTGGCGGCGAGGCGGGAAATCTACTAGCAGTAGTGGGAGTCGGCTGTCCTACATAGGGCACTCGCTGGCGCGCGGTCCTGAAATCGGCACTGGGGAGGGGAGAGGTGGGCCTCGATGTCGACGGCCTGGATGTGTCGAGAGCACCGCTCAGGTCGATCTGGCGCGAGTACCGCTTGTTTGACGACGGCGTGGGCATGGCACGCCCGCCAGAGGGGGGAGGCCGAGGAGAGCCCGTGGAAGGGGTGTACTGGATGTCATGGAAAGAATCCTGAAAAGCGAAAGGGAGGGAAGCGTGGACCTTGTTAGTACAGCTGCCAGAGCCACAGAGAGCATGCAGCATAGGAGGTGAGCTGCAACCAAAGAAGAAGTCGCCTTTCTTACCCTATTCCGCTTCTTCTGGCCCGCGATCGCCTTCGTCCTCAGCTTCTTAATGCCGAGGAACAGCCGGACGCGGTCGCCAACCTTGTCGATGCCCATTTCCTTGAGCACGTCCTTGTCCATCTCCAACAGGTTCTCGCCATTGATGTGGTTTTTCCTGAAGAGCTTCTCGTACTCGCCGCACTTAACGCTCCGCAGATAGTCGCATACCTTGTCCTCGTCCCAGTTCTTGACCGAGTCGGGGCCGTCACCGTCAGAAAATTCGGACTCGGTCGGGCTCGCGAAGGACTGGCTAGATGGTGGCAAGGCCGGTGCTCGCCTCGTAGGAGGGTAGGCCGTCTGAGGGGTGCTTGCCATCATGGTCGACCCTGATGAGCCCAGAGAGGGCGGGAAAGGGGACTTGGACGCCAACATGGCCATCTTCAGATGGTTCTGAACAGTTTCCAGTCGAGAAGTGAACCAAGTCGAGCTGGCTGCGACCGTTGAAGGAATATCGTCGGTAGCGTCCGCAGCGGCGGTGCAATTAAAAACGGTGGGGGAAAAGTGATTATAAGCTGGCCTGGTGGCTCTGCTACCTGGCTGGCTGGCTGGCTGGCTGGCTGGCGATGGGAAGTGGCTGAGAGGCAAAACACGAGCTGATAAAAACAAAGGGGTGAAACGGTCGAAGCCCCAGGACTTCTAGTAAGGTCGAGTTCCAAGTCGAATCGAAGGGTATAGTGCGGGAAGAAGGTGTGACCAGCAGCTACCGAGAAATGGTTGGAGGAGTGGTCTGGTGGTCTAGGATGGGCGGGCAGAGCGGGAGTTTCAAATACGGCTCCAAGACTCGGAGAAGACCCAAGGGAGTGGTGGTAGAGGTGATGCCAGCTCTTTGTCCGTCCCGACTTGACCGGTGGAATCAAAGGAGACGCGTTGCACGATGCTCTGATGATTTGTTTTTGTCAACGAGCGGCGTACGCAAGTTGTGGAGGGAGGTCTTCTCAGGAGGCTCAGGGTAGGGATCCTGGGACCAACACCTTGTGCGGGTGTGGGTTTATTTCATGAGAACCGCGCAAGGAAGCCAAAACGGGGATTCAGAGATAGAGTGAGTGGGTATTGGCGCCCGTCGGGGTGGCAGGCAGGCTGCTGGATGCTTTCAGGGAAGGAGGGAGAAATCCCTTTGGGGTCTGGAGAGAAGGAGCAGCCGAGGAGGAGAAGGATGTACTGTAGGTGTGTGAGAGGGCACAACAGGATGATTGATGATGCAGGGTCAACCCGTCAGATGCAAAAATGGGCCGGTGGCCCACCGGCGGAGCGGTGGTGCGGTGGTGCAGCGATTTCCGCACAGAGAACTCGTAGTTACAACCTGTGGCTTTGGCAGCGTCAGGCAGGCACTGGCTTCCAGGTTTTCGAGTCGTCTTGTCGTCCCGTCTTCCGTCGTAGTCGTCGCCCCAGCGAGCCGTGGTAGGCAATAGTGAGGGTTCGAACGGCGCTCGACCTGAGGGCGACCTGAGGGACGTCCACAATTTGGAAGAATCGGAATTGCAGGATAGGCTGATGGCCAGCTCTCGCGTCCGCTGGGCAGACTTGGTGGGGACGGGTTTTGGGGAGGACCGCATGCACGTAATTGGTACGATTGGTCTAGCATACCCCTGTCGCCCAAAACCCGGCGGCAGCTGGTGTGAAACAAGCAAGGCCTGCACGAACCCTCCTTTCTTTTCAGTTCGCTTCTTAATTTGCTCGCAGTCGACCAGCAAAACAGACTTATTACGAAGTGCGCCGTACCAGCACCGACTTGAAAGCCCGGCAACGACGGCGCGTTATTTTAGTGTTCTTCGTAGAGTCTTGAGACCACAGCAGGGAGCAATGGTGAGCATCGGAGGGGCAGGGCCGCAAATTTGATGAACCCTCTCTTGTCTCGAACAATGACCGCAATCAAGAACTCAAAGCAGCAAAAGTGCTTCAATGCCGCCTTCTATCTACGAAGTATATTGCCTTGCATGCCCTCCTCCTCAGGTTTTGTTCTCTCACAACCCAGAGATCGCTTGCCAGCACCACCAACCACCATGCGGACATGCAGGTGTCGGTAGGCGTGCATGGAAGCGAGGGATACAGATCGACTCTATGGACAGCCGGGTTTCCCAGCTGATCGGTGACCCACGACTATGACTTTTCTGAGGTGCTGGAAGCTGTCTTGGCTGGGCTTCCAAGAATAATCGACGGTTGTCGGAGCTGACTGGCCAACCCGCCCATGGGCAGACTGGCAGTTGGCCACATGTCTGCGAGATTCCTGAGTCGCTGAGGGTGGGACGGCCCTATCCCTTAGAGCGGATTCCTTAATCATCCCATGGCCGGGCGGACAAAGAAAACTGCTCCCTCTTTTTGCTTGCGGTCCTATTTCTACAACGAACTGTATCTGTCGATAAGACTGGCCACAACAAAGAGAGGAGGCCGAAGGTCGGTTTCATCGCTCTAGTGCCCCTCGCCACCAGGGCCATCATTCCCCCATCATCTGCTGGTTGTTAACGCTGGCACTTCTGGAAGCATCACCAGAAGGGCGTACGTATCTTTGCATTGTTATTCGGGTATTTTCTTTGTTTTGTTTTGCCTACCTACCGAGCTCTTCAAGTGGATGCAGTCAGAAGGCGAGGGGTCAGTGGAGGTGTAGTGGGCTCGCTGCTTAGGGGCTGTGGCCACTGGCCACCACAACGAAGTACCTAAAAGGGGTTGAAAGGGGAGCGTCAAGGACCAGCACAGATCAGAGATGACCACACAACTGGGCGCATATCCAATCACGACCAATCATGACGGCGGCGTTCCCTCCTTTGAAGAAACATCATCGTCAACCGCACGGCAGAACGTGCTGTTGATTGGCGATAGTCATCCAGATTGGCAAAGATGGTGGGGAGATAGCAGCTTGGCCTTCCGATGAGCCGCCGCGTTGCGCAGGAGAAATTCCAGGGGGGCGGGTCTCCTGAAACCCTTCACGTTTCGATGACCGCCCCAACCCCACGAGCGTCAAAAGGGCATTTACAAAGTACCTATGGCACTACGGGTACCTATTCTACGCAGTACATTCTGGGGTTGCTACTTTGAGCCAGTGATGTACCACGGCATCGCTGACCTAATTCCTACCATCCTCAGATTTATTAACGGCCGGCTCCTTCGCCTGACCAGCGGCCCAACGCCTCTTTTTCTCTGAACCGCCGGCTTCAACATCCCACATCAGAGACTGAAGGCAGACCCTTGGCTCCCAGTGTGGTAGAAGTTCTGTCATGTCCGTGCATAACTTTCAATGCATTAACACAATGACGAGCAATTTTGGCCCCGGTCAGCAGGCCCCAGCGCTGAGTGCTTGTGTCACTGCCGGGTCTGGGATTGATGATGGTCACGCAGCGGCGGTGAGCAGTGACGACTTCTTCACCCCTGATAATCCTGACAATCACAATTCGAACCTCAGCTACTAGGATAGACCACTCATGGGCCCTTGTACGGAGTAACGGCGCCTCGTGTTGGACGCTGATGTGGTAATAAACCGGTACGGAGTAGACCTGTCCTCATCAGTGATGTAGCTGTTCATAGGCCACTGCTCTTTAATGTCACCTTGCGTACGAAAGAGCCTGAATTAGGTTGACCGCAACCCCCTTGTTGACCCTCGCCGCCGGCCACCTGCGGCCAACCGCTCCAGAGGCTGGACGAGCCAGGTCAGAACTACGGATACATTTTGGGAGGTCAAATTTTGTTGGAGGCAGATATGTCGGTAGGTAGGTACCTAGGCTAGGTGGTTTAGGCATCTGTTTCTCACTTTTCTTTTAACATCCTTCCCTCCCCTTTCACACGTGGCACCAACGTTGGGTCAGACGAGACTAAGAGGTTCGAAGACGGGTGAATCGACCTGTTGTAATTGGGGATCGGAGACAATTATTCGATCATGGGGCATATCTGTGTTTCCAGGAATAAACCTACTATGGGCTACTTGATAGTCTACAATGCAGTACCGCAGTAAGTACCTACCCAGGCACACTAGTGCACAACGCGGTTTTGAGGCGCAGAAAAGATTAGCATATTCCATGGAAAGGCATCGACCACCTGAAACAGCCTCACACGATCTCACCAACCGCTGAATTGTCAACAACCGCTACCATGGCTCGCATTGTTGTCTTCATCGCTTTTCCTGGCGTCAGGCGCATGATATGTACGTATAATGTTTTCATGGAACCACCTAAATGGTGGCGTCCCCTCCCCACCTCTCACTCCCATGACTGGCTGCACGAAGTAGCAGGGCGGTAGACGAAATTGGCGGTTTCTATCCCCGATGCGAGAACGAAGGGTGCTCAAAATGCCATAACCCAGGCACCCACCACAAGCATAGCATCTGCCGAAGCAGCGACAAGCTGACGACTGGAGTCGGCAGCCCGCGTGGGGGGTTGGCTCGTACCCACCTACTACGCCTAACCGTACTTTCCCTACCTGTCCTAGTGTCTACCGCCTAGCGCCCAGCCATCTAGAGTGATGGCTAGGCCGCGTGACGATATCCTCGGCTTGACTGTTTGTTTCAAAAGGAAAGGAGCTCAGTAGGGGGGTCCAACGGGAAAACGGGCGACGGCCCAGTGCCTTCTTGTTGACCGACCCAACGGAGCAATAACTTTGTACCGCCGAGCGTCTCAGATCCTCAGTCCTCAACTGATGTTCACGCGTTCCGGCTCCACGATCTGGCTCTCAAGACGCGTTCCTGACCGCGTCCAGGGCGTCTGAGCGCCCGCCCATGTCAGCTCGGTGACGCAACGGACTCGGCTCGCAAAAAGAGACTTCTGGGGTTACCTCCGTTCATCATGGCGGTGTAGATCATGTCATGCAGAGCGATCTCGTATGAGACGAACACGCGATGGAGAAGACCCCCATAACCACCTTGCCATGATCACCGATTGCCTTCCTTCTCTGCAACGTGGGTGGACGTTTTGTTTCTGGGGCTGCCTAGGAGTGATGCGGAAGGTGAGACCCGGGCGCGTGCTTGCTGGGCAAGCCTGGCCTTATTAGCCGGGATTTGATGATGGTAGTACGTAGCAAGTCAAGGTGACTCTTTGACAGCGGCAAGTCGTGCACACTGCCCGTAGGCTGCCCGTAGGCTGCCCATAGACTTCAGGCTGCACCGCCACGTTCGCCAAAATATAGGTTCAGCCACAGCTCACCTCCCTAAATAGAAATGCAGAGTCAAGCCACACCTAGACGAACCACGACGTCATTGCGCATCGTTCTGCCCGAAACAAAACAGGTACGGCGCGGGGTCGGCACGTACCTAGAATGTGAGCCCGACCTTGCCCGACCTTCCAGCACCTAGGTGGCGACGGTGAACCACAAGGTCGCCTCCCATTGTGATGACTGTCCGCGGGCGAGGGACTAACGGCGATTGCAATAGAATCCCAATGAAGGGATTCCAGTGGGAAAAAAAACTTAATTGGGGGAACACCAAGGTCCCATCGGCGAGCTGAACTTCCGGGCACTAGTCTGCATACCGGATGGCAAACTTACCTACTTGGCTCGCCTCTTGTGTGCCACACAGAGCTGTCCGTTAAGAGAATAATGAAATGGTGACATCTCCAAGAGAGGAAAGGCGGGCTGGCACATGTCGGATCCCGGAGTTCCTGGGGATCCTGAGGCTCCAATTGGGGGGGAACCTGACAAGCCTATACGAAATCCCGGCGGCCTTATTGGACACTGGATCCTTTATGAAAACAGGTTGATATCATAGCTGCAACTTCCAAGGACGTAGCCGTCCCGTCGGCCTGGCGCAGAGCTACTGCGTAGGTATTGGCCGATAGTCGTCAGGCGCACCCAATTTGCGCCAAGTTGGATTCATCCTCTTCAACATTCTCCTCCTTCGCAAAAAGATGGTCATTCCGAGACTTTTCTGTCACTCCTTCGCCTTATGATATTGAAGTCCTTCCACTTTTCGACTTGAGGGCCGGTGTGGAGGTTCGCAGTCTGTGGGTGTCTTGCCCGGTAACAAGTGGGCAGTGTCTAATTGGTAACTGCCCGCGTACCTACTACCCAGCCTAACATACCTAACCCAGCATCTTTCTGTCAGACAATCTAGTCTAGTCCAGCAGCTGGTTGTCCTCGCTGGGGCACAAGCCGACCTACCTATACACTCTGGTCCATACCTACCTACCTTCCTCCTCGTTCAATGCTTCTCGGCAGCCGAGCCAACCCCAGAAACCACACCCCAACCCCGATTGCTCGCAACCGAGCGGTGATCACGCGACCAGCACAGCGTTGGCCAGAGGGCTCCCGGAGACTTCCCCAGTGGTCTCCAAGACCAGAGCGGACCGGGAGCCCTGAATCAGCCTCCCGTTTAACTCCTCCAAGAAGCAACAGAAGCGGGAGCTGAACAATCATATTCCATCTCTTCCACGCCCAATGGATATAGTGAGGAATAGCGAAGCTACCGAGGAGGAGCGAGAGGTGGGCTCAGTCTCACCTCGCTCCTTCTCGGTTTCGAACTTCGGCCGAGATCTCCCTAAGCTGGACACACAGTTCGGACCTGACTCCAGGACGTCGTCATGGTCGTCACTGCCGAGGTCGCCCTCGGACCTGTCCCTCTCCGATACCAGGAGGAAGAGCGGCTTCTTCAGGTCGATCCGGGCCTCGCTGGGCATGAGCCCGGCATCGCCCTCACCCATCACGGCCATCCCGACGGCCGTCAGCGAGAGTGAGATGATGGCCACTAGGGTACGGACAAGCTCAAGCTCAGCCAGCCACTCGCCCAAGACCCTCAGGAAGCAGCATACGCCCAGAAGCGCCAGCGTTAGCGGGGGTGGGACCGGCAGCGGAGGCGGAGGGGGCTCCGGGTTCGGTACCTTCAACCGGCGGGGCTCGACCAGATCCGACGTCAATTACTACCACGGCGGCAGCAGCCTCTCACAGGAGACCACATCGGTCAGCCAGAGCTCGACCAACAGCATAGACGGGCGCATCCAGTGGGACCTGCAGACGGTCAGGGGCTGTTTCGCCGTCGTGACGGAGCACCTACTCCGCAACAAGCAAGCGTACGTTGTAGTGACGAGCGACTACATCGTCAGGGTCAAGACGGTGGCCGACATGCAGGCCCTGTTCCCCAGCCTGCCGCCCAGCATGATCCCAGCGGGCCACGCCGCCACGGCGGAGGACCACCACCCGGACAACGGGGGCCGCTCCGGGGCGGCGGCCATCACGCCCCCGCCCGAGGTGACGCTCATGATCCCCATCGCGTCGGTCGTGTCCGCGTTCGCGGCCGAGAGCTCGCGGCCCTTCTTCGGTGTCGAGGTGTGGTGGAAGTCGGCGGACTCGGCGGCCTCGTTCGGCGCGGCCCAGCTCTTCGGCCGGGACCCGCAGGTGCGCGACCTCTTCCTGTCGTGCGTCCACGCGGCCGTGCGGGCCAAGGACGAGCAGCACTTCGCCGCGCCCCGGGTGCCGCACGAGGTCGAGGACAGGATCAGGGCCATATGCCGCGGGGAGGAGCCCGACCACCCCGGGCTGCAGCCCGAGGTCTTCCCCGTCGCGGGGAGGCTGGCGGACGACCACAAGTGGGCCGGGGCCGAGTCGTACTACTTCGCCGTGGGCGTGGACCTGTGCTACCTCGTCACGGTGCGGAGGCCGGCCGACCACAAGGACAGGGACAAGGACAGGGACAGGGACAAGGCCGGGGGCTTGGCGGTCGAGTACAGGAAGCACGGGATCGTGGCCCTCGAGTGCGTCTCGGGCCAGTGGGCGCCCAGGGAGGACCGGTTCGACCTCAGGTTCCGCAGGCCGCTTCAGCAGCCGGGCGGCGCAGGGCCGATGGCGACGGCGACGGCGGTGGCAACGGCAACGGCAGTGGCAGCAGCACCCGACTCCATGAGTATCGCGAGCAGGTTCTACCGGCAGATCATCAGGACCCTGGTCAGGGCAGACGAGCAGCTTCGGCCGTGCTGGCCGGCCCTGCTCAGGAGAAGGCAGGTCTTCCGTGTTTCGGGCATGCCCGCTTGGGTCTTCGGCGGGGCATCACAACAACTGCAACAGCAGGAGCACCAGCTGCAACCATCACCACCACCACCACTCCCACCACCCCCAACAACCCTCGACAGCGAGCCCGTATTTGGGGGCCTCCACCGCACCCACAGGGCTTTCTGTGCGGCCTATGGCGGCTGCAGGGAGGTCCGTTGGGAGGTCTACCCGGAGGGCCGGCTCGGTCCGGAGTTGAGGGTCTTGCGTCCCCCGCCCGGGAGCGCCGCCACAGGCGATGGCAGTAAGAAGACGCCGAGGTATGCGCCCCTGGAGCTCCTCGCGCTCTTCCGGGCCCTGCGCTACAACCCGTACTTCGCGTCCATATCCTTCAGGGGCGTGGACCTCACCCCGCTGTGGGACAAGTTTGAGTCGGGCGGCGGCAACAGCAGCAACAGCAGCAGCAGCAGCAGGAGGAGGCTGTTGCCCCCCTCGGGGAGCCAGCAACAGGTGGCCTTGGTGGGCCACGACGGGGCGGCGATCCTGGACCCGGAGCTGACGGCCGCCCTGCAGTCGGGCTCCGTGCTGTACCAGGAGGTGCACGCCCTGGCCTTCTGCTGCCCCCGGCTGAGGCAGCTCGACTTCACGGACTGCGTGCCGGAGGTGCCGGCGCCCTCTTCCTCTCCCTACTCGGTGCTGAGGACGGCCTCGAGGGACACGCACGTCCTGGTGCCCATCTTGGATCTGCTGGCGAGGGGCCTGACGGGCTGTAACCGCATCTTGCTAGCTGGTTGCGCCCTAGGGCCGGGGGATGTTCAGGCGCTTGGTAAGGGACACCTTCTCAGTCTGCTTGACCTGGTGTGGCATGAAATCCGCCCATATGCCCCCACCCACCCACCCTCCCTAAGATGAGTTGATTTGGTGATTTTGCTGACCGCTTTGGATGTTTTGAATCCTCTTTCCAGCCACGGCCCTCATGCAAGAAGATCAGCAGCAAGACGATGGCACCACAACCCCCTTACAGCTACCGATGCCGCTGCTGACTATTACCACCACTACCACCACTACCACCGCGGCCACCACAGCGTTGGGCCTCGAAGCCCTCGACGTCTCGCGGTGCTCCCTCTGCGGGGTGGACATGCGGCGCATCCTCGAGGCGCTGACGACGCAGCCGTCGAGGTTCACCCTCCAGGCCCTCAACATCTCGCGCAACCCGGGGCAGGTGTCGTCCGAGGTGGTGAGGCGTTTCGTCGACTCGATGGGCGACCTGCGGAGGCTGGCTGTCGGCGGCGTCGTGTCCAGCAACCTGGACCGTCGGGCGCTGCTGGGGCATGAGAGCCTGCTTGCTTTCCGGAACGTCGAGGAGATGGATCTTTCTGGGTACAAGGTTCGTTTTTGGTTTGGTTCTGGTTTGGTTCTGGTTTAAAGTAACATAAATCGCCTAATGGTCAGACGAGGCGTACGATCAAGGCAATGAATGGATGTCGTCTTGCTAATAGCACCATCAACCTTTTTACGTACAGTTCACCGAAGACACGGCGCACGAACTACTCAAATTTTTTAGCCTCAAGGCCATAACCCACCGCGGAAGAGGGGGAGTGATAGGGGCTGGGCCGGGGACGGGGACTGGGACGGGGACGGAAGCACCCGCCAAGCTCCGCTCCCTCAAGCTCAACGACTGTGGCATCGACGGCTACCAGGCGGCCGAGATGATCAAGTCCCTCTCGGGCCTGACCGGCCTGCACATCTACCTCCACTCGAACCCGCTGTACCGGGGCATGGACCAGCTGGCCGACGCCATCGCCCTCTGCTCCGAGGGCAGGTTCGGCCTCCACCTGGGCATGATCGAGCACCTCGGCGACGAGGCGTACGGCCGGCTGATCCGCGCCCTGACCGTGTCCAAGTGCTTCCCCCTCGTGTCCCTGGCGGGGACGTCGCCGACGCCCCGGGCGAGCGGCGAGTGCACCCCCCAGGTGTGCGACGCGCTCGGGGCGCTGCTGGCCAAGAACAGGACCATCCGGGTGCTGGACCTCTCCGGGTACGTGGGCAAGCTCGACGACGGGCAGCTCGGCCGGGGGTTCGGCAGGGCCCTGAGGGAGGGGCTGGCGGCCAACGGGTCGCTGAGGGTGCTCGTGCTGAGGAACCAGAACCTGCACGGCGAGATCGCCGACCTGGGCTCCGCCCTCGAGGCGAACCGCCGCCTGCGCAGGGTCGACCTCCGGGACTGCGACTTCAACCTCACGAGCCTCAGCTTCCTGGCGCGGTCGCTGCGCAGGAATGGCTCCGTGGCGTGCTTCCCCTTCGGCGCCGGGCAGCAGGCCCGCGTCCTGGAGCGGTCGGCGCGTCAGTTCGGGGGGAGGCGGGGGCTCGACGGCGCCGCCGTGGACGGGATGAGGGACGTGGTGGCCGCCGCCGTGGCGGGGGTGCAGGAGGGGATCGCGAGGAACAGGGCGGCTGTCGTCGCGGAGGCGGCGGTGGCGGTGGCGGTGGCGGTGGCGGTGGCGGTGGACGGAGACGGCGAGGCGGAAAGGGGCCGTCCCGAGCTGGAGCTGGAGCTGGAGCTGGAGCTGGACCTACTAGACCTGGACCTGTTCCGGTCCGACGGCGACGGCAGCGGTGGCAGCGGCGACGGCGATGGCGATGGCAATGACAAGAACGACGACGACGAGTACCGCAAGGAGGTGCTCTCCGCCATCGTCGAGGAGGACGAGGAGGCCCGCACCATCCTGAGGCGGCTGCCGCGGAGGGGCATACGCTCCTCGGAGATAGAGGTGGAGCGGGCCACAGCGCCGCACCGCGTGTGTCACGCCTTGGCCGGGGCCGGGGAGGAGTGGGGCGGCGAGCGCGAGGACGTGCCCGCGGTGGCGGGGGAGCCCGGGGACGGCGGCTTCGGCGGCGGCGCCCCGGGGGCAGCGGCCGGGCTGGAGGGCTGGATGAGCGTGGCCAGCACCAACAGCACCGCTCCCCCTTCGGGCGGGTCCAGCCGCAAGTCGGGCGAGTCGTGGGACCGCAGCCACGGGTCCGGGGTCGGGGTCGTCCGAGAGGAGAAGGAGGAGGAGGAGGCGGCGGAGAGGTTTGGGATAGGGATGGCGATTTAGGAGGAGGGAAGGAAGGAGAAGGAAAGGAGAAGGAAGGAACTCGCTGGGTTCCCTTTGCTTTTGCTTTCTCCTTTAGTCTTCCTCTTCTCCTTGTCGTTTGTTTTTCTGGATACCGTCTTCGCTTTTGACAGTCGTTCGTTTCCTTTTCGGAAATAGAGGTTTGCCGTGTTTGCATTACTAACATACACGTACCAGAGATACCCATCACCAGGTCAATGGGGGGTCGGGGGGATACACCTAGGCAACAAAATCACGGGGTTTCTTTTCCCCTAATTCTGTCAGGGATGGTTTTGTTAAGATATGCAAGTCAACAAACAAGATTATTCCTCATTGGTGCTATGGTGAGAAGGGCCTATAGCGACAGAAGACATTTGGGCGGACCATTTTATGTATACCTACCTATTCTGCCTTGGAATATGTTTATACAGAACCATGTAATTGGTCATATATTGCGACAGCACCTACCTAGGTGCCTACCTAGGTAGGCATCCATTGGGCTGATCCGATACCCACAAACATGCTAACAATGGGAATGGGCCCTGTGAGGGCCCGGCACTTGCTTCCTACTCCATGCATTTCCACCTACTAGCCTTACTTACCTACCCTCATCCAACAGCAGCCCCCCTGACGGCCAAGCCTCCATCCGGGCCCTCGATCCAAACGTCCCACTTCCTCTCCCCGCCGGCATCAATGCCTCCATCACCGCCCCCGATCCTCCTCACGCAGACCCTCATCTCCTCCCCGGCATAGAGCGGCGCAAGGTTCCGGTAGTCTATCCTCTTGACGAGGGCGTCTATTCCCTCACCACCCTCCACCCCCTCCTCCTGCTGCTGCTGCTGCTGCTGCTGCTGCTGCTGCTCCAGCCTCGCGGCCCCCCTCAGCGCGGCGAACATGAGCGTCAGCGACAGTGGCCCGTGGACCAGCAGTCCCCTGTGCCCTTCGACCTGGCGGCAGAAGGCCGGGTCGAGATGGATCGAGTGCGCGTTGTAGGTCAGGGCGCTGAAGTGGAAGAGCAGCCGCTGCGTGGGCACCAGGGAGAAGCTGTACGTGGCCGGGTGGGGCGCCCTGACGACCCTCCGGCTTCTGGGCTGTCTGGACGCCGCGGATGCTGCTGCGCCCTCCTCCTCCTCCTCCCCGGGCGTTGAAGGGCCGGACGCGACGGGCCTCTCCTCGGCGACGACGGCGGGCGCTGGGACGTCGCGCAGGAAGACGAGCGTGCGCCGCTCCTCGATGGAGGGCACGAAGCCGCCGCCGCCGTCGTCCAGGCCGTACCGCCTCCGCAGCTCCACGAAGACCTTGTCGTCGGCGCCGCCGGTGCCGCCACGGGCGCCGTGCCTCACCTGCACGTCGACCACGTCCTCCCAACAGACCACCGGCGGGGCCCCGGGGCCGTCGACGCCGCCGCCGCCGAGCCGCATGCTGCGGGCCCAGCCGGGCGCGAAGGAGACGCTCCCGCCCGCCCACATCCTCCGGCGGAACGGCCCCCCCGGCCAGTGCGCCGGGTCCGTCCCGTCCGGGAGGAGCTCCGACTCGCGCATCTGGGGCGGGAAGTAGACCAGGTGGTGGCCCTGCGGGAGGGGGCAGCCGCCGCCGTGTCTACTGCCACCCTTGAGCTGCTGCGGCTGCGGCGGCCGCGCCTCTGGGGGGAGATAGTCCGCCAGGGCGAGGTCGAGCAGGCGCGAGTTTGTCGGGGAGAGGTTGTCCGGGATGGAATTGGCCGGGCGGGCGAGCATCTCGGCCCGGAGGTGGGCGGCGGACGGCCCCGGTGGCGCTGGTGGTGGTGGTGGTGGCTCGGCTTTGGGTGCCATTGTGGAGAAGCTCGAGATTACATTGTGCCCTGGGCGGGGGAGTGATGGCCTCAGATTGAGGGCAATGAGCCGGCGACTACCTGGCGAGGGTCTCATCGTCGAGGGGCACAAATAGCAGTTCAACCGAGTGAGCTCAAGGTATTCTGGGAAGCATCTATGTCGAGATGTCTGAGTGACCAAGCCGCTCAGGCTACCGAGGCGCTCGTGTACATGTACCACAGTAAGTGAGGGACTGCGTGACGGTACTAGAATCAAATTCAATCTAATTTGATGAGATGAATTCATGTTCGATGTTTCTGGGCCGAATGTGAATTACAAAGGCCTGTCATGCTCTGATCTAGCTGGTGGCTTCAGTGCCCTCCCCGCTATTCCCGGCGCCCATTGTACTGTAAAGGGCGCTATTGATGAGGCAGCTTTCGCGCCACATGAACAGCTCCAGTAGCCCCAAAACCGAGCCCTGCCGAAAACCGGATCTGCACTGCAGGGTGCACTGCAGGGTCAAAAAAACTCTCACAGTATGTCGTGAGATGATATGTGGTATGTGATGGGCTCAAAGGAGCTGAGCTGAGACAAATGTAAGTGAGTTCCCCCCCCTCTATTGCAGTTAGGTATCACAAAGAGGACTTCGCTGCTGGAGAGATGGAGGGAGTGTGAAGTACAAAATGGCATGCTCCCGCGCCTTAATTGTAAATTTTAACCTGTTTGTCAGATAGTCCCTCTTGTCCTTTTTCTCGTCGAACAGATCTGAAGGGTGAGAACTGAGAACTGAGAACCGAGGACGTGGCTAAGAGAGCCATCAGAGCCACCATGGATCCAGGCACGACCACGTCCGTAAGTGAGGAATCAGGGAGGACACCAGTTGTGTCGTTCCTGGGACCGATTGCTTCTTATTCGCATCAGGTGGGTTGCTCCTCCCCCGACTCCGAGTTGAGGGGTCAGACTCTGTCTGTTATTGAAGACCCTGGAAACTGCCAAAGTACCCCCCGTTAACATGCAACAACAACACACACAAGGCCGCCACTTCCCTCTTCACTGAGAAAGCCTGGAACCTTGTTCCGGTTGTTACAATAAAAGGCATGCAAAACCTATGGTGCCCATTCCCATCCTATCTATACCTACGCTCGACTGTTCGTGGGTGCTGTCTAGGCATGGAGGTGCTCTGAAAAAGATTCCAGTCAGGGGTTGACGCATAGAAGGCGGCGGGCGAAGAAGAAAAGAGAATCCTGACATATCATGACCCCCGCTCCAGCCGTGTTCGACGCAGTCCAGGCAGGGAAGGCGACATACGGCCTTGTCCCCTTCGAGAACTCCGCCCACGGCGTCGTCACCTTCACCCTCGACTGCCTGGGCGACCGTCGCGACGAGTACGCCGACGTGCGCGTCTGCGCCGAGGTCTACCTGGACGTCCACCACTTCCTCCTGGGGCGCTTCCCCCCTGCCACAGCAGCAGCAAGGGCGGCGGAAGCCGACCCCGTAGCCAATGCTTCTCCGGCCGCGCCCGGCACTGACACGGAGGAGGTGAAGGAACCCGAGGGCTCGGGGGCGAAGGGCCGACCCCTGACCAACCTCTCCCACATCCGCCACGTCTACTCGCACCCGCAGGCCCACGGGCAGACGTCGCTCTTCGCGGCCAGCCACCTGGCCCACGCGGAGCTGGTGGACGTGAGCTCGACCAGCCGCGCCGCCGAGCTGGCCGCCGCGGACCCGGACGGCCGCAGCGCCGCCGTGGCGAGCGAGATGGCCGCCTCGACCACGGGCCTCGACGTCCTGGCCCGCTGCATCGAAGACAGGGAGGACAACACGACGAGGTTCTTTGTCATCCGGAAGGGGGGGGCCGGTGGTGGCTGTGGTGACGGCGACGACGAGGTAACCTCCCCCCCGCCGAGGCCTCCTCTGGGATATGGTGGCAATGGTGCCCATCATCATCCAACATGGGATGAGGAGGGGAAAGGGCCAGCAGCAGCAGCAACAACAGCAGCCGTGTCGGCGACCAAGTCGCTCGTCTCCTTCACCGTGCCCCACAAGTCGCCTGGCGCCCTGGCGGACGTGCTGCAGTGCTTCAGTCGGGGCGGGCTCAACTTGACGAGCATCAACAGCCTGCCAAGCCTCCTCAGGCCCTTCCAGTACCTCTTCTTCGTCGAGTTCGAGGAGGAGGAAGGGAGCAGGGTGGAAGGCGCGCAGCCTGGCGGTGGCGGCAGGGTCAAGACCGTGTTGCAAGATGTGCAAAAGGCGGCGCAGAGCTCACGGTGGCTGGGCAGCTGGGATAGTCGCAGGTAGGAGTAGGAGGACGAGCAATCTGGGATTAGTGCCTGGCTACTTGCTCACCTACCTACCTAAGCAGTTAGGGATCACCTTTGAAGGTCACAGGATACAACACGGCTGAACAGGAGGAACCGTTCTTCAAAGCGAGTGTGTGACGTGATTGATGATCGGGCCATGAAGGTCTGGTGAGCATGATGCGCCACCGGAATCCACGGATCTTATCTAGACATCTACATATATAAAGAGTGGAAAGGGATTCCCTTCGAAGAAATTCTCCTCTGGCGACCCTAAAAGGTGTCGTAGGTGAAGAGCTCTTTCCCAGGAGGAATAGAAATCCCTGAACAAAAAAGACCATATCGGGTGATACCATGCCCCTGGAAGAGCCACAATCTATCCAGAATAGAAAAAAAGACCGCAGTTCAATTTCCACTCGTCTTTTCCCCTATCCCGTCTCTCCGCCTTTGCTTCCGTCACTCTTGGCCTAATCATGGACAGAGCACCTACGGAATGGTCGAACCCAACTCCACAATGGCGCCCGGCGATGACATCGGCCACCCGCACACATATTCTCACTAAGTAGCCTCACTTCCTGGACCTATCCCCTTCCTTTCTCTCTCTGTTTGTATGCGTAGCAACAGCTCCATGGTTTCAAACGTTTTCTACAACCATTGATTCTGTCTGATTGATATCAACGGAAGAAGAAAAAGAAGGAAATAAAAGAGACGAGCAAAATGCAAATGAGTGCAGAAGATTGCTTGACCAACGAGAGCTGGAGTCAACTTCACACAACAAAAAAGAATAAGAAAGGCTCTATGTCCCTCATCCCCTCGTTCGCCCCCCTTTTCTTCACCAAGGTTCCCACCCACACAGCATCGACACCAAGAAAGGGAGGGACACTCAAGAAGCCATCGTCACAGAGCGGAGCGGGCTGGGGCGGGCGGCCGGGTGGTGACCTTGGTGGTGGTTGTGGCTCGGGTTCGACGCGAATCCCTTCATCACCCGCCGCTCGGCTGGCGTCAGTTTGTGGTTGGCTGCCGCGCGCTTCTGCCGCCCTCTGTTGTCGCGGTCCGACGCTGACGCTGACACTGACACTGATGCCGACGCCGACGCCGACGCTGCGGCCCCTCCCCCGGGCGTGACTGCTTCTGCTACTGCTTCTTGAGTTCCCGCGGATCCCTCGCCCTCAAGAGCGAGGGATTCGGCGGCCTGTCAATCGTCGTAGTATTCGTCATCGTCGTCCATGTCGGCCAACTGCTCAAAGTTGACCTTGTACCGCAGGATGCCACCGATGCCGCCGAAGCCCTTGACAAACTGGTTGCCCTCGGTCGACCGGTCCGAGACGAACTCCAGCGTCGTGCCAAAGTCCTTGTAGTGCTCCGCGATCCACTCGAGGAAGGACTCCTGCGCGACAACCTCCATCTCCTGACCCGTCTCCTTGTCCATGAACTTGTCGCGGGGGCCCGTCTCCTGCTGCTTGGTCGTGTGAACCAGGTGCTCCGCGCCGGCGCCGTCCTTAAGGGTCCAGCGCGTGATCTCGAGGTTCTCGAACACGATCAGCGTCTCTACCGCGCCCAGCTCTAGCGCCTTGAGTGTGTCGTCGATGCCGTAGCACACCCGGCCCGTGTCCTGGCTGATCTCCTCGAAGTACTTGCCGATCAGCTTCTTCTCCTGGATGAACTTGACGTTGCCCAGCGTCTCCGACGATAGCTCGATCGCCTGGTTGAAGCCGTTCTCGCCGCCGTACGACACGTCCACCACCTTGATCACCTTGGACTGCAGCCTGTTGTCAAACATGTCCGAGGCGTTCAGGTCGTTCTTGAAGTCGGCCGACCCGGCCAGGATGATGCCCGCCACGTTGACCTTGTCGGCCGTGATGAAGTTCTGCACCGCAAGCTCCGCCACCTTGCGCACGTAGTTGTGCCGCTTCTCATCGCGAAGGCGGGCGAACCGAAGCGCCGACTGGCCACCACGGCCGTGCTTCTTGGGCAGGTCGACCGAGAACTTCTGCACCACGTCCCGGGTGTTGCCACTCAGCGTGCCGAACAAGGCCCCGTTGCCGTCCATGACGATGAAGCCGAACTTTTGGTCCGACTCGAGCAGCTCAGCCAGCGCCTCCGTGTGGAACTTGTTGTCGCAGAGATACAGGGACGTGTTGATGGGCTTGAAAGGCTCGAAGTCGATGTTGACCTTCCTCTCCTTGCCCTCCGAGGTCAGAATTTCGCCGCAGTACACCACCAGGCCATTGGTAGGGACCTTGTTGTAGAGCTTGAGCCTCTGCTGGGTCGACGTGATGGCCGAGAGCACGGACTGTCGGTTCACCCGCGACTTAATGTTGGACGCGGTTCCCTGCGGCGTGCAATGCTTTGGTTAGCAGGACCGTAGACCGGGGGCCCGAGGCCGCAAGCACGGCATTGTCTGAGCATTGGTGTTTCGAGTAACATACGTATTCTTCAGCCAACATCTTGGCTGCTCGGGAAACCTGGTCCTTTGGGGCTACTCGCGTGTCAGCTGGATGCAGGGCTGCCGCCTTTGGCTCTTTCTCTTTCTGCCTTGTTTCTTGCTCTGGTGGTGGGGGAGGCGCGACGGAGAGGGGTTGTTGAAATTTAAAATGAGATTGCACATATGAGCGACTTACGAATGATCAAGGAAATCATGCTCGTTCCGTTGCCTCGAGCCGCCTCGAGGCGCTTGATCAGCTTCTTCACCTTCCATATCTCGATCTGTGGTAAAATCCATGTTAGATGGCAGCTAAATTTTTGGTAGCCTCAGGGCCGACTTCGAGGGAGAGGGGCCGAAGAGCGAGGTTCCCTTACGTTCTTCTCCGCCTCGTTCGCCTGAGCGTCACTCATCTTGAAAAGCCTCCACCGAACAAGGCCAAATCACTGTTCCAAGGATGAAGAAGAAAAGAACAGGAACTGTCGCTCCTTGAGGAAGAATTAACAGCGCGTTCGCAGAAGGGAAAATGTGTGATGGTGGGTTACAAATAGAGGGAAGAAGGGAAAAAAGGACAAAGAGGTGGGAAAGTGACGTGGAGTACGGTGGTGGTCCAGGGCCTTTTTTTTGTGCCCCTGCAACAACCTAAGCCTAAGCGCAAGCGAGTCATCCTGGACTCCGGGTTTTTGCGCCCGCCAGATTCTGATCTGCCATCTTTGCCCTCCAACTTTCCGGGTTCACCGCCCTGATACGTCTCTAACGTGGTAGGTACCATCTAAATCTAGTACCAGGCACATGGTGATTGCCTTAAAAATTTGCTGGCTGTGCATCATAAATCATCATGAATCATTTGGCATGGACAACAGACTTGTACGAGTTCTTAGCTGCACTGACTTGTAGGTCAAGCGGGCACGATTTCTACGCAAGTTGCTTACCTTACGTGCCCGAATCAGATGAAATCTCACGGCAGTCTTTTACTTACTTTGCGCTAAAAACCGAGAGCTCAGAGGAAATTTGCATCGTGCTTCTTCCGTGTAAGCGCTGATTACCCTTCAGGATACACCCAACTTGGTGTAGGTAGATAGGTAGAGGTACCAGGTAGTGAACCACGTACTCGCAGATACTATCGTAGTGACGACCGTACCTACAATAACTCACCTTCACTTTTCTTACCCATGCACGCCGACTACCCACAGAGGTTGTCGGCTGTACCCGTGATTGGTGGGGCAGAAACACCGAGATCCATTTCACAGAAGCGTGCTTCAGCCCCGACATAAACCATCGTACATCATACTTGTTGTTATGCTCGAAACCTGTGGGCTAATTGAGAAGTGTTGCCATTACCAACCTGACGAGAAATGACAGTGATCAGGCCATAGTTAGCCCCTCTTCTAACCCGGAAGCACCGCCCATACCGTCTGGGCAGAGACAAACCGCTCGCTCCCTGGTCTTCCCGGCGTCATCATCCAGGCACTAGACGCAGTGAAGCATGGCATCCTCCGTGCCCCTGCAGGTGGCAGAGACCATCCAGACGGCCCATATCAACCGCCACCCATCGCCGAGCCATGATCTGAACCCATCTACGGCGGCTGACAAGGCTGAGCCGGCGTCCCTACACGCCGAAAAGGAACAGGCAGCCCCGCCGCATCAACAGCTGGACACGGAGGACGAAGACGAAGAGGAGGACGAGGAAGATGACATCCCCTACAGCGTGGTCGCGCCCAAGCCGCGCCGACGGCACTCGCACCTACCCCCGCTGCCGGACCTACGCTTCGAGCAGAGCTACCTGCACAGCTTAGCGAAGGCGGACACGTGGTGGAAGGTTGCTTGGGTTACGATTCGAGATCAGGTGCGTTTCGCGTCTACCTGCACCCGCTCTCACACCCTTTCAGACGTAAGGACGGGACGGCGGACGAAGACGACGACGATGATGGCAACAGCGACGACTGAGTAACATCACTGACTGGGCTTCATCCCTTCTTCTTGCTGATTAATAGGTCATGATGCCTTTCGCACAGGGAATCCTGTACAACCTGGCTATCTGCGGCTGGCAGTACTGGAACAAGAACGCCCGTATCCACGGCACCTCTGCCGGCGCCAGGATCAGGCGGTGGTGGTGGGGCGTGAACAACTGGCCCATTCCTTCGGAGAAGAGTAGGTTGAGGAGATGAAGAGTCCCTTGGACGTCTGAGTATGGGTTTATAGTGTCTTCGCGGGGCCACCCGAGATGTGAAGGAAGTCACGGCTGGCACGTCCTCTTGAGAGACGAAACATACCCATGGGGGCCGCAAGGTGGTGTATGTCTCCCAAATATGTACTATCTATGATGACTGGAGAGGAATTAAATGGGCAATGCCACAAGAGCCCGATTTCGAGTCTAGCTACGGTTGCTCGAATGATGCTGATACAAGACAAGGCAGAGAGCATTCTATGAGGCATTAGAATCTTATCAAGAACTCAGTGAACCCCCAGTGCCCACAATGTTCAGTAGCAAAGAGGATTCTGATTTTCCAGTTCGTTATTGTCTACCAACGAGCAACGCTGTCTGCGGTTTGTGGTTTTCCTTTATACCTGAACGCCTTTTCTCTCGCTCCCGCACATAGACAGCTCGAGTCTGTTTGCCACCCAACATGGAGGACGTATAGGAACAAAGTCAACGATATAAAAGTCGGATATAAAAGCAAAGAAGTCCCAGAGATGGGCCAACAAGAAGGATGGCGGTGATGCTAAAAACAGCACAAAGTCTATGCTGGAGATAAAAGAGGGACAAAACAAAGAGCAAAAAGCAGAGTTTCGTCACCTGCCCGTAGAACAAGAGCTGGAACCGGGGAAAAAATAAGACAAGCAGGAGACCAGTATCATCAGACATCAATTGCCTGCGGCACATGCTGGTGCTTCTCCGGGGTGCCCCTCAACGCCAAAGAGGTGGGCATGTGCTTGGCAGCCGCGGGTGCCGCACCGGCCGCCACGTCCCGCCCGGGCTCCGGGTCCGGCGTGGCGGCGGCGGCCCTGAAGGGCGCCACGGCGATGGACTCCTCCGCTGCCCTCTCGGGCGTTGAGGGCGGCGGGGGCGAGGGCGACCGGCTCTGCGCCTTGCCGAGGTCGCGGTGGCGGTGGTGGCGGCTGCGGCCTCCGCTCTCGGAGCTGCTGGGGCTCGCGAGGGGGGGCTCGCCGGGGCCGCCGCCGCCGTGCGCCGCCTTGGCCCACCGGTTCGTGCCCCGGTCGAAGGTGACCCGGAGCGGAATCTTCACCACCAGGCTCTCGGTGGTGACCTCGTCGTCTTCGTCGTCGTCGAGGGCCATGTCGTCCCTCTCGAAGGCATCGTCGTCGTCGTCCGACTCAGCCTCGCTCTCATCTGGCGGCGCGTGGTCTGCGTCGTCCTCATCGTCGCCGAAGTCCGGCTCGCTCCCATCCTCGTCGTCCTCGTCTGAGTCGTAGTCGTCAAGCGACTTGGCCGCCTTCCTCTTCGCCGACGCGGACCAGCCGTTCAGGGAGTGATGGACAGCCGCCGAACGCCGCGGCCGACCTGTGGGGCCGATCGAGACGTCGTCGTCCTTCATCTCCGAGTCCTCATCGCCCTGGATGCTGTTCGGGATGCTGCCGCCACCACCTCCATTGCTGACGGTCTCGGCGTTGAGCCTGTTCGGAGCACGGATCTGGCGCCCGCTGGCTGTGACGACTGGACCGGTGGGCTCGGCGGGTGTGTGTGTTCTGGTGTTTCGATTGGACCGCCAGTTGGTCGAGTCGGTCAGGAAGTCATCGTCGTCGTCGTACGTGTACTTGGCACGCTTGCCCCTCGTGCGGCCCTCATACATGGAGAAGCCAGGTTCGGGGCGCTTGAACTGCTGCTTCCGGGCCATGCGGTACTCTCGTTTCCTCAGTTTCTAGACGGAGGTTAGCGCTGTTGTTCACCTATTTTGCTTTGCAAGAGCCAGCGTATGAAGCAGGGTATCCAGCAAGACAAGTGGCTTACCTCCAACGACTCTTCAAAGCGCGGCACCTGCTCCTGAATCTTCTGGCTCAGTTTCCGCGCCTTCGGGCCACCGTCACCCGTCAAAAGCTTGTCTGTCAGAGCATGAATTTCCTCAATGGTTCCTGCCACGCTCCACCAGGTCCGCTGGAAACCGGCATAATTGCTCTCGCGATAGATTCGGAACGAAGTGTTTTCGACACCCTCGACGAGGAAATACCGGCGCTTATCGCTGTCGGACCCAAGCGGCTGGACGGAAAGCGGTTGGTTGAGATCGTCTTCTTGTCGCTTGTTCTTGTATGCACCGTCGATCATGTCCTTTACTGTTCTGCAGGTTTGCATGGTCCAGAGAATGAGGGTACGGAGGAGCCCGAGCTGCAGCAAACCGTCAGCAACACTGCTCATAGTCACGCATGTCGCGCTCGAGGTGCTCGAGCCCGTCGAGGCTGTGAAATCCTTCAAGGCCTTCAAAGCCCCTATATTGTGTACGTACTCGTTGGACTGGTGACATAGTGGCGAAAGTAACTCCGCCCGCAAGAGGGTTTGCGCCCTCCCAGTCGCGAGGCCAGGCAGATTCGTTGTTCTTGATGGCATCTTCGAAGGCCCTGTTGTAGTGACCAGGTCTGTTTTGTCCGCAACAAAGCTGTTAGTGTCTCGGTGCTGGAAAAGCTGGAAAAGCCGGCCGTGTTTGGCTGGGCAGTTGAGGAGTTAGGTACGCACTTGACATCTTGCTGCCGATTGAGGAGGAGCTTCAAGATGGCACAGAGAAAGTGCTCCACCCGGTCTCCTGGCACAGAGTCGACTATCTCGCCCTCCAATTCTTGCGGTCCGAAGGTGGGAAGATTCTTTGGGAAGGCTTCGTTGAATTTGGCTCGGAACATGACAATGAACTTTTTTTTGTTCCCTCCCCAAGGCGGTGATGTGATGCGTCTCGGTTAGCTGATGTTGCTGTTCGCTTCTTTCTGCCTGCTGCATGACCCCTCAAAATCCGCACTCAGGGCACCGAACGCGATATTTCGCGTCACAACGGGTCTGCGACGCGACAAAACGACGTGAACACTCACAGCAATGTCTGGATTGTCTGCAAGCACGTACTCGTGCGGCGGGGAGGGCTCTCTCTTGGGAGCGGGAGGCGACATCTCTTTGGAGGTCCTCGAGGCTGCCTTGGGTACTGCATGGAAAAACCTCAGGATACCGTCCGGCGACTTCTTCAATTGCACCTCTGACGATTCGTCATCTGTGGGAGGGGGAGACAAAGAATCTATAGAAGAAAGATCAGAAGACTCGTCGTCCGCCATGGCTGCGGTTGTTCACTACTCGAACGCTTCTTGTGCTGGTTGTGGTGGGTGGTTGACTTTTGTACAAGACAGACTAGGGAGTAGGGACCGGGCGTTCAAATGTGGTTTGCCAGAGTGGGCAGGGGTGGGGAGGAGGCGAGGTTGGAGCCGCCGGCAGAGCATCGACGGCGGAAGAGTAGAAAGAGCAGAATTGCCCACACACTAAAACCCACTTTGGAGCCGCACGTCCAAACCCTTGGGGGAAGGCGAACCATGTGATAGGCCCGGAACAACATATCTATTATCGCCGGTGCGCACAAGAGTAAACAGGGAGTTGGCAGGCAGGCTACCAGTCTGCCAGTCTTAACTCTGGCCGCAGCCCTCCCCTCCAACCCAACCATCCAGTCCCTTGAGAAGATAGTCGAGGAATGGAGCTCGATGACCTTGCCCCTCCCCCTCGTCCTGCTCCTCTGACAAGCCTGCCCTTCAGTTTGGCCATCACTCACTATCTTCCCAGGCGCCCTTCAATTTGAGAACAGGAGGCCAACAACTAACAACTCCACCCCACTGCCCAGATGGCTTTCGCCCAAGATGGCACACCTGAGGCGGTGAAGACAGCATCCGTGTATGCATGCCCCTTCGGTACACACGCCGCTGCTCTTCCTTATCTATCTCCTGAATCGTCAACACATATTCCGTACTCCGCACCAGCAAAGGCCATCTCCATTCAATGATGCCGGAGAGGAAGGAGCTGAAGCACATATTGCTGGCAGGCAAATGAGTGATAAACTGATAACTGGCGAGAGACCTGTATGTGAGTTGCATCTAACACTTGAAGCTAGTTCTGTTGGCGGAGAAGCCTCACCCTCGCTTAAAACTCCACCTTCAACTCCATCGCATTCTTACCGCATGTGAAGCCGCCCAACCAGGATGCTATCGCCACATCAATTCAAATGCTGGTCCTCCCAAACAAGGAGGTTCAAAAGCCCATCCACAGCCCGCAACTAGCGGGTATTAATGATGAACAACCGCTTGAATCTCATCAGGCGGCAGACAAAGTCCAAGTTCAACTGGCCAGCATTGATTTTGAAAAATGACGAGAGACGAGAGACGAGAGGAGAAATGTCGGTTGGTGGACCGAGAGAGGCCGAATTGCCCCAGAACGAGGAAAGAATGCGTGTCTTGACCCACGGTTAGTGCATTGCATCTCAATCGTGCCCACCCTTTCTCTTCCCTAAGCCGACATATGAAGACTAGAGGTGCTAACGGGTCAGCCAGCACTGAAATGAGCGCTCCAACCGCGAACTGCTTGCTAAGTCCTGACTGCATTTCAAGGAGAACGATGTGAGGATATTGGCAAGGCCTCGGCTTTGATGTTTGACTCGTGAGGTTTTTTTTTTGTTGGGCTGTTTGCCTGCTGAGGCCAGCGGATTATGGCAGACTCCAGTTTGACACCAGATCATCTTCCCTTCTGGCAGAGCAAGCTGGAATGGCTGCACTTGCAGAACACAGCCGAGGTCGCAATGACTAGAAATCGAATCCAAACGTGAGAAAACCCTATCGAGTAGTCGATGGGCTCGACTCTATCCTCATCTCGGCCGAGTTTGTCAGCTCTGGTCACTAGACAGAATGACATCCCGTTGGAGCCCTAAAGGTGCGGCCAGGGTCCAAAATGGGGGACCTTAGCCAGCCCATCCTGCAACCCACGTCGCAGAACGCCCAAATATCTGGAACATGACGCTATTCCCAGAGATATCGGTCATCCATTCCAGACTCGAATCTGAGGCAGCAGAACACGTCAATATGACTGAAAGATATAGGAAAATAACAAAATCTCAAGATAACGACCGTAGAACTGCGGAAGTTTGACTTAGCCGACAGAATGGCTTTGATTTGCGAATCCCGATGCGGGATTGTTTAAACCGCGGATGAGTTGAGGGCTGTCTTTGCCTCTGTGAGGTTGGAAGTGGATGTCGCGGCGGGGTTTGTGAGAAACACCAGCCGAAACGCGAGCCAGCCTTGCTTGCCGGGAACCTGGAGGCTTACTGGCAACAGGCCCCGATTGACTCCAAGGGCGCATCAACCCGGGCGACAGCTAGCAGAATCAATGGAATACCACTATTTCCTCACTCTTCGGCGCAGCGAAAATCCCGACCCTATATGGCGAAGTTCACCGAGGGAAGAAAGTCCCGAGAGAAATGCGTTGTAGGCTAGGTAGAATGAACAAACACAACTGGATGTCAACCGTCAACAATCAATCATCTGTCACTACCCAGCTTGCCCGATAAGCCGTGCACGGACTCTCCCACGTGGGGCTGCATGTGACTTTGGAGGCTTATCCCGGTTGGGCAGGGCAAGCGGCCCCACGCTAGGGCAGGCTTGGGAGGCGTGTTCCACTCAGAGGCTAGCTACCACACACCACAAAGTGGGCAAGGGAAAAATTACAGCAGAAATCGGATTTGGGGGATATTTTCAATTCTGAAGACCACCAGACAGGACGACGGTAAGTTCCCCCGGATGCAGCACTGCCAACGATCATCGAATCGCACGCCCACGGCCTTGAATCTTGCAGATGCTGATTTAGTTCCGGACGCAATTCAGAATACCCAAGTCCCATTACCTTTCCCACCAGGAGTTCGCCTTCGGACGGGAAGCCACAATGGGTCGCGTGGTAAGCCTGGACTCACCAGCATCCGGCCTTCTTCGATTCTGCCTCGACCACGAGATATTGATTCAAAAATTGTCCTTTTAGATTCGAAACCAGAGGAAGGGTGCCGGCGGCATCTTCAGTACGTGTTGACCAGAATCCCCCAGCGATGAACGAACGTCCGAGACCGATGTACCCCGGTGGAAAGAAAGCCACTCGGTCGCTTCCTCCTCTGCGTTCCATTCGCAGTTTTCACTCCGTCCGTCATACTTACCATCAACTTCTTCTTTGCAACAGCCGCCTCAACCCGCCTGCGAAAGGCGCCCGCCAAGTTCCGATCACTCGACTACGCCGAGCGCCACGGATATGTTCGGGGTGTTGTGAAGGAGATCATCCACGACCCCGGTCGGGGAGCCCCCCTCGCCCGCATTGTTTTCCGCGACGCCTACAAGTTCAAGCAGCATACAGAGACCTTCATCGCCAACGAGGGCATGTACACAGGCCAGTTCATCTACGCCGGAAAGAACGCGGCCCTGACTGTCGGCAACGTCCTTCCTCTGGCCTCCATCCCCGAGGGTACCATCATCTCGAACGTTGAGGAGAAGGCCGGCGACCGCGGCGCGCTGGGCCGCACCTCGGGCAACTACATCACGGTTATCGGCCATAATCCCGATGAGAACAAGACCCGCATCAAGCTCCCCTCTGGCGCCAAGAAGGTTGTCAGCAGCAATGCCCGTGGCATGATTGGTATCGTTGCTGGCGGTGGCCGTACCGACAAGCCTCTGTTGAGTACGTTGTTGCTTTTCCCCTCGTTGCACTGCGTATCTGCGGGTGGGTGGCGGCGGGGGAGCAGGAGAACAGGAACCGGAGGAGGATCGGATCGGAATCGGGGAGGATCGAGAAACCAAAAAAAAACTGCTCCTCCCGCTGGGTACACCCGCATGCCACAAAAGGTCAGTTAGATATATTGTGGCTGGTTTACTGACAATATCTTCTCCTGTCCTTCCACAGAGGCGTCCCGCGCGAAGCATAAGTTCGCGGTGAAGCGCAACTCGTGGCCCAAGACCCGTGGTGTTGCCATGAACCCAGTCGACCACCCTCACGGTGGTGGTAACCATCAGCACATCGGAAAGGCCTCCACGATCTCGAGGTATGCCACCCAGGGCCAGAAGGCTGGTCTCATTGCCGCCAGGAGGACGGGTCTGCTGCGGGGTACCCAGAAGACGAAGGAGTAAGGCTTTCATGTTCAGGGTTCGACTCGAGGGACGGGGTTCAACGGATTGCATGGATCATTGCTTTGTAGTTAGGGTGCTTCTTTTTCGGGGGGCAGCAACTTTTTTCAGATGCTCCGGCAGGGTACTTTTTGTGTGGTATCCATCCATAGGTTTACAAAAGAACAGATTCCCTACAGCAATTTCAAATCCACAATAGTACTCGGTTTTGTGAAAACTTTAGAGAGGTGAAGGAGCCAGCCATCCAGAGCAGACGAGGACTCATTGAGCAAAATCGATGGTTCCAGCCTATAACATCGGGGCTTGCAGGAGCAGTAGCGCGATAGCAATCCGATCAGAATGAAACGAAGATTTCCCAATCGTAGCTCGTCAGGGTAGGTGCTTGATTGTCATTGAACAACCCATTGTCGCCGAGACGGATTTGTTTGCTTGGGAGAAACTAAGGCTCTCGCCTGAACTAGAACCAGAAAGTGCGGTGCGGTGCTGTCACTTGATCGTAACCGATGCTAAATTCCAGCCAGCTAGGTTAGATTGGTCTACGAATCTTCCTTAGGTACCCAGGTAGGTTAGGTATGGGCTGACCGTGATGTCGTATGATTCGGCATCAAGCGACTCTAAACTTCAATGTTCCTGTCCCTTGGACAGGGAAGAAGGGAAGCGACTCAGGCGAGCAACATAACCCATAAAACCTCACTGTCCACCTCCATTCAACAAACGAGCCCATCTCTCACATCTGAACAAGTCTTCACCGGCCTCTACTATGCTGAACATGCTGTGCTCAACTGGACATCTGATGTCCGGCGGATTACCTGGGCTTGCTGGGCTCTCAAGTCTAGCTAGTGCAATCCCGATAAGATCAGCTCCGGCATTCGTGGCGCTAGCGAGGCATCGGAGTCCAGTGTGGTACCCCACCATCCCTCCCGCCAAGTCGAGCTATCACTCCGGCCTCAACCCCGCCAGAAAAAACCGTCTTTCCTCCCACATCAACGCCTCCTGTAAAAGACGATTGAGCACGATGAGCACGCCAAAGGAGTACCGTCTCTTCTGTCTGGAGAATCCTCTCCTGGGTAAGTAACATATTAGCCAACTGATGGCGCTCAATTGGGCGCCTCGGAGCTGCTACTCCCCATCTATACCTTACTCTTCTGCTGCGACCAAAGAAAAAAAAGAAACTCCGGACATCTCGCTGACGGGACCAAACAAAAACCGCCGAACCCCGTAAGACAGACATCCAAGCTTTCGGCGATGACACCCTCCTGGCCAAGTATGGCCTCAAGGCCAACGACGCGATCCTCGCGGAGCCCAAGCACCAGGGCATCTTCGAGGACCTGCTGAACAACTTCGACGCCAAGCTGATCGCGGGCGGCGCGGCGCAGAACACGGCGAGGGGCGCGCAGTACCTCCTGCCGCCCAACAGCGTGGTGTTCGTGGGCGGGGTCGGGGATGACAAGTACGCGGCCATCCTCCACGACGCGGTCAAGCAGGCCGGCCTCAGGGTCGAGTACCGCGTGGACCCCAAGGAGCAGACGGGCCGGTGCGGAGTCGTCATCACGGGCCACAACCGGTCCATGTGCACGGAGCTGGGCGCCGCCAACCACTACGACCTCGAGCATCTCAGAAAGCCCGAGGTCTGGTCCCTGGTCGAGGGCGCCGAGGCCTACTACATCGGCGGCTACCACTTCACCGTCTGCCCGCCGGCCATCATGGAGCTGGCCAGGCAGGCGGCGGAGAAGGACAAGGTCTTCATCCTCTCCCTCTCGGCCCCCTTCATCCCCCAGTTCTTCAAGGAGCCCCTGGACGCCTCGCTCCCCTACTGCGACTACATCATCGGCAACGAGACGGAGGCCGCCGCGTTCGCCGAGTCGCACGGCCTGGCCGACGACGTCAAGGCGGACGTCAAGGCCATCGCCCGCTACATGGCCGACCTGCCCAAGGAGAACAAGAAGCGCAAGCGCGTCGCTATCGTGACCCAGGGCACCGAGCCCACCGTCGTGGCCGTCCAGGGCGAGGAGGGCGTCAAGGAGTACGCCGTGCACAAGATCGCCAAGGAGGAGATCAACGACACCACGGGCGCCGGGGACGCCTTCGCCGGCGGGCTGGCCGCCGGCATCATCGAGGGGAAGCCCCTGGCCGAGGCCATCCACATGGGCCAGTGGCTGGCCAGGTTGAGCATCAAGGAGCTGGGTCCTTCGTGAGTCACTTCCCTTCCCTTCTCCCTTGTGCTCTTGCTTTCATGGCACCCCAACATTAGGGAGCGGATGTGGGTTCATCAATATCATCGTCCATTCCATTCTGATCGGGTTTTTCTGTCTGTCTGTCTGCCATGTCTGCCTATCTTCTGCCGCATATATGACACTCAAGTACTTTGGAAGGCGAGGAGCGCACCTGTTCGTTTGGAGGTGCCCGCCTCTGGAAAAACTGAAACGAAAAACCAAAAGAGAAAAAAAGACGCAGAGAAAGAGAGAAGAAAGAAAAGTCAAGCTCGATGTTCCAAGTCCATCCAAGCTGACCAGCAAACGCACGCCACAACAAACAGATTCCCCTTCCCCAAGCAGGCCTATCAGCCGACTACCTCCAACTAAACGGAGCTTCAGGAGGGGCGTGTAATTTCCGAGAAACAAGACGAAACTGTGTATCGACTTCATCCTCGATCAGGTAAAGGCAAGGGGGGCTAAAGGCGTTTGTAAGGGAAAACAAATGGGGGCGGTTCATCATCAGAGTCAGGTTTCAACAACAAAGGATATCAAGCCATTTTTCTCTTTTCTCTTTCTTTTCCTTCCGAGGTAGACAAGACGCAGAAGGCAGGAAAGAGTGTGTGCGTATGAATTGGGCCGCATGACGGGCTCCAGTATTCAGCCTCGGGATAGGTAGAAACCAATCCAACAGATTTCTCCCTCATTAGGTTACCTCCACGGATCTGAAATGGTGATACGATAAAACAACATAAGTGAAAGTCCAGTCCAGCGTTAGGTATTGTGTTGACTGATGATATAGATAGATAGAATGAAAGACAAGACAGCGTTCAAGATAAGTTAGCGTAGGAGGTAGAAAAGAACATAAAACAATCAGGAAATTGCGTAGGCAGATCGGTCACCTCGAGCCATTTCAAGCCCCATCTTGGGGCTAGGATGGGATGGGATGGGATAGATTAGGATGGAGTGAAATGGGATGGTAGTGATCCTGGAGACAAACAACGTCGACCTCCAGAATGAAAGCGACAGGAGAAAGAAAGGCTCGAGCACGGCACAGGAGGATTCCTTGTCAATCACCATGCAGACCGCTTCGACTCCTTGCCCTCGAGCGCGCTCAGCAGAGCATTCCTATCGTACGCGTTGGAGGCCTCGACCCCCGTGGCGATGTTGAGTGACTTGTACGCGTTGCGGAAGTGCGTCGGGTCGTCCCTAGGCAGCAGGCCGCCCCTGCCCCAGGCCGTGCTCGCCGCCAGCCAGTCCGGCGAGTTCTGGACCGCCGGCGACGCCACAGCCGTCGCCGGCTGTCGGTTCTCATCGTGCCACTGTCGCGTGGGCGTCGCCTGCACCCGGACGCCCGGGTTGCGCATGCCGGGGGCGGGTGCCGGAGCAGGGCCAGGAGCAGCGACCGTCAGGTTTCGCGTCGATGCCGCGGTGCCGAGGCCCCAGGGGCTGTTCACCTGCGGCATGCTCGACGACGGGGAGAAGTTGGACGACTGGGGGAAAGAGGCAGGGACGTAGCCTTGCATCTGTGTGGGCTGGAGGCTGGCCTGGGACGAGTAGGAGGATGATGAGAACGACTGCATCAAGGCGTATGGGTGCATCGCCGTCGCAATGCCATTCCCGGTCTTGATCGACGTGGCCCTCGGACGAGGGTTGCCCTCCCAGTTTGCGGCCTTGGCCAGTTCCTCCAGCCGCTCCTTGTGATACTCGGCCCCAATGGCCAAGCCATTGTTTGGGAACTGGCCGAGGGATTGTGGCGTCATTGTTCCTGTGGCCGGGCTCGTCTCAAGATGCGCAAAGCCGGGTGCCACATTCATCTGCGCCTGAGCCTGGGCCTTGGTGTAGTAATGCCTCTGAGCCAAGGGCGAGTCCAAGACGGCTTGATCATGCAGCAACCTTGTTGCTAAGCCCTCTTGGTGTCGGCTAGGGTTAGCCATAGCAGCCTCAGGGTGGATATCAAGCCCTGGGCGATACGGCGTCGGAGTGTAAATCAAATTCCATGGCAGGGCTGGGAAAGTCTTCGCCGAGCCGGAGGTGGGTGTCGTAACTTTGACTTCCGTGTCCAGCGCCGCGAAAATCTCGTTCGCTGTGGCCGAGTGCATCCCGTAGGACGTCTCATCGACCGAGGGACTGTGTGGTGATGTGACCTCAGGCGGCGTGAGGAAGGCGTTGACACGGTTGAGGGTCTCCACGTCGACCCCAAAGTCCGTCTCCCCGGAATCGCTTGCCTCGATGGTGCTATCTCCGGCAGTCGCTACTAGAGACCGGGACCCTGTGGACAAAGAGCCCAACATTGGCAGCTCAAATTTCCGGCATTCTTTCGTGGCCTCGTTCTCGGTCGGCGTCGCTGGCTTACTCAGGGTCGCAGGAGGCTGGTCAGGCTGGCCAATCTGGCCAACCTGGTCAACCCGGTCAACCTGGTCAACCCGGTCAACCTGGTCAACCTGGTCAACCTGGTCAACCTGGTCAACCTGGTCAACCTGATCTCTGTCGACGAACGACAGAACAGTCACCATCTGAGATCCATGCCAATTTCGCTTTACCCTGAGCGGATACTTGGGATCGGTCCCGAGGAAGTAGCCACAGTTGATGATATCGTGGACCCGGCACAGGACCTCCACGTTCTCAAGCTGCCGGTCCGCAGCGCAGTCGTCAAGGCGAGGCTTCGGCTTTCCGTCGGCGGTGAAGTGCAAGGAGCGGCAGACAACCGCCACGTCCTTCTTGTTGACCGCCTCAAGACCCAGGGTCTCGACGTCCTCGGGGAGGAGGTAAGCGGCCGTCGACACCTCCAGAGAGCCGCTGCTGCCGAACACCTCAATCAAGAAGGTGAGGCACTGGCCCACAGCTTTGTGCATGTCCACCACATACGGAAGAAGGTAGCCTTCATAGTTGACGACATCCACTCTATGCATGCACAGCCAGACCATGCAGATGCGAAACAGCGGGACTGCCGCGTCCATAACTGCAAGGAACCTCTCGGATTCCTGACTGGACTTGCTCGTTCCTTGGCCCTCGGGACCCTTCTCAGTCGGAGGGAGGGACTTGAGCGCGTCTTGGACTTCCGTGGCCAGAACGCGGCTGATGACAAGTATCATACGGACGTTGAACCGTAGTATGAACTGGCACGACTGCGAGGAGGTCACAGACCATTGCTCTGCCATCCCACGTGTTTTTGTTAGCAACTGGCAATCACCCTGGCCCTGGCACTGGGCATTTGCAAGGACGGAGGCAACTTGGTTTGGTAGAGACTGAGGCACGGATGGGAAGATTGGCCATACTCTGTACCCGCTGACAAGCGACATAGTACGCCGAGATGTTGGTCAGGACCATCCTTAGCAGCAGGTTGAGACTCCCCTTGGTAGCAAGGAGAATCTGCACTCGATGGAGCACCTCCCGCTCCAGCTCTTCCAGCTGCGTGGCCGGTTCTCCACTGTAGAAGAGGGCATGAAGCCGAACGAACCAGGACGCGAGCGTGATGTGCGGGTTGAGGGACGCATTTCGTCCTCTGGGAGGGCTGCTTGGCAAGAGCTTCTTAAACTCGATCTCGAGGTTCTGTGCGGCATTCGGATGCGGTTCCCGAACTGCCAGTGCCCGGTAGAAGTGATAGACGATCTCCAGGTCCGAGTCCGCCTCATTCTGGAATACGACGCCCATTTGATGATGGCCATATCCCGAGGCGGGTACGAGATCATTAGCGAGGCGATAGTACATCAGTGGCTTCTCCGGCCCCTGCCGCTTGTGGTCAGCCTGTCGCCGGTAACGCGAGAGATCTCCCAGGTGGATGAGAGTAAGCTGGCACGACTTTAGCAGCTTGGGCTCCAGCTCGGGGTCATGCTCCTTGGGGACGTCCTCCAGTGAAGTGTCGTCCGTCTTCAGGAAGCTCGAGACCACATCCAGAAGCGGGATCTGATAGCGGGCGGCGAGCCGTTGGACATAGCCCTTGTAGAAGTACTGCGATGTCCGCAGGAATTTGCCGTACGACTTCTCAACGTGTCGGTGCAGGATGGCCCGGTTCGGTGGAGGGTTTGGGGACAGGTGACTAAGTATCTTGCGATACTCCGCGTTGATCGCCGCATGAGCCTGCCACAGGAGCTTTTCAACGTGCTCCTGCAGAGCAAACTCGAAGTCCGTGAAGATGGTGGCCATACAGCCAAGGCGAAAGCTGAGAGCCTGTTAATGGTGGCTCCAAGCAGATTGCGCTACGGCGCTGGTGGGAAATAGGGCCATGGGATGTTGCTACTACTAACCTCTTCAGGGCCTCGTCCAAAGCCTCCAGGTAGGAGTCTTCGTTCCCCTTGCCATGGCTGACCTTTAGCTGCTCCAGCTTCTTGAGCAAGTGACGTCGGGCCTTTTGCGCCTCTCTGTATGAATTTGTCAGTTCCTGGATCTAGCATGCCACCCCATAAGCAGGCAACGAGGCAGAGCCCGGAAGCACGGGCTGGTCGGGTCTCCGGTCTTTGAGAGAGAAAGCAAACAGGAGCGGGGGCTCATGAAGAAGACAAATGATTCCAAGTGAGGGACTGGAGATAGAAATGGTCTCAGAGAGGTGAGGTAGGAAGAAGGTTAATACGTACTTCCAGACGTCTTGTGCTGTACTCGCCATGATCGCCTCCAGAGGAGAACTGTTTGGAGCTTCTCTGAGCCGATCGGGGTCTGTGTCTGGAAGTGACAAGATCCTGTCGAGAAAAGTGTGCAAAACCTGCAGAGGCAGGTAAAAAGCAGGTAGGTGGGTGGGTTTGGTGGGTAGGGTGTCGTTAAAGTTCTGGAGTTTGGTGAACGCCTTTTACAGGATTGTCAAGCGTTAGGCTTGTGCGAACACAGAGTCGGAACAAGAAGGAACACTCTGTCCATAACTTGAGTGGCAGCCGTCCTTGGTCTCGAATTTGGATGGGGGATTCACTGCTGAAATGGCGAGAGAGGTCGTGACTGAGAAGTGCTGCTCAAGCGTGGCAAGTAAGGGAGCTGAAGCACGGGTGACCAAAATCTGGCGGGCAATGTGAACCTGGGCTGAAGAAAACATTGAGAGGCGAATACGCTCAAAAACTTTAACAGAACCGAAGAACGCAGAAGTGAAAGGTTGTCAAAAAATTACTGCACGGCACAACACGAGAGAAGATGTACATCAAATGAATGGTCGTCGCATCGAAAGAATGAGAGGGATGAGGATGAAGCTATCTACGATGGAGTACCAGACGGCTGCATGCTTCTTGGGAGTCGCCTGAGATAGCAGGTCCCGTCAGTCATGGAAGTGGAGTCTCAAGGTCCAGCCAATGAAGTCGAGAAACAACGCGCTCGTAAGCCCCGTGTTGAGTGCCCGTTAGCGACGCCTGCCTACAGCCGCTACAGGAAAATCCCCCACATCAACAACAGCCCACGACAATGAGGCTCAACGCTTCCATGTTATGTTTCAAGGCGCTGAACCTTGTCAGTTGTCAGCTCTCGCACTTCCCCATTCTGGCCTTCTATCAAGGCTCTCTGCTTAAGACAATTTTCTTTATGCAGCGGATATCTGGTTGGATAAGTTAGACACCTTGGACTGTTCATTTGTTTGCTAATTTTTATTTTGATTCATCGGCGTCCTCTTGAACTCCTGATTCGGTGCGCTATCAACGACGAAATAGTAGCCAACCGAAGACTTCAATCTTGGTGTAGAGTTGTCTCTCAAATAAAAGTAATTCATCTCCCGACCCAGCATACCACCAACCCGTTTTTTCCTCAGCCCACCACACAGAATGAAACGCTCACGTGAGCCTGAGGAGTCACCATCCATATCCGCATGCGACGAAGAGGCGAATTCTCCAGCGCGACTCAACATGGAAGGAGAAACTGAGTCAACACCACCACCGATGAAGATCAGAGAACTAGATGAGGGTGGAGGAGAGGGTAGTAGTACCTCCGCGAACCAGTATAGGTGCACATTGCATCCTGAAGTCCTCACGTTCAATACGTACGACCAGTACGATTTGCACTATAACCAGGAACATCTAAACAGGTGTCAAGAGTGCAGGAAGAACTTCCCGTCGAGCTTCATCCTCGATCTGCACATAGAAGAATGCCATGACTCCCTCGTAGCGGTAAGGAGGGAGAAGGGGGAGCACACAGTACGCCTGTCCCTTTCTCCTCCACCACAACTTGAGGTCTTTTATTACCCCTCCTCCTCAATAACTTGAAAGAAATGTTATGCTAACGAACGCACACGCTAGTACTCATGCTTCGTCGAGGGCTGCGATCGCAAGTGCAGAGATCCCCAGAAGCGCCGTCGGCACCTGATCGACAAGCACCTGTACCCACAGGACTTCTTCTTCGAGGTCACAAAGCATGGCATTGACGGCAGGCGGTCCCTGCTCACCGGTGGCGGTAGTCGAGGTGGACGTGGCGGACGGCCCCGTCCGGGGGGAACTAAGCCACCCCAGCATGATGTGGAAAGCAGCAAGACAGCCGCCGCCGACGCAGCAGGGGGCGAGAGGGGAGGAGTACGCTCTGGTGGCGTCATGTCATCGCCTCCACAGCAAAGCGGGGAGAGCAGCAGCCCTGCTGCCCCACAAAGGCGTTCACGGCACGACAATGACAACACCCCGAGAGATGTGGACATGGGGATGGACGGGCTGGCCGAGACCATGTCGTCGCTGAAATTGATGCCGCGGTCAGTCCGATTCGGGAGAGGCGGGGGGAAGGGCGGTTTTGCCCGGTCACATTAGGAGTTGCCCCGCGTATGGTCCCAGAGGTCCCAGAGGTCCCAGAGGTCCCATGGTTCCCACGGGATGCCTCCTTCCTGCGCACAGAACTGGGAAACGATTCGGTGCTGGTCTCATATTAGGATCAGTATTGTAATGACGAATATATCTGGTCCAAACGACACGTACAGCAGATTTGCGAGGCCCAGGGGCTGCTGAGACCTTGCGGAGATTCGACCATGGTGATATCCCTCTCTGGCTGCTTCCGAAATGCTCGTCCTGGTGACCCCAGTCACCAACCACGCCAGTGTTAAGCTCCACGCCGGCCTTACTCCAGCGGCTGGCTAACATCCATCCCTCGGGAAGACCAAGGTATTCGTTGGTGGGATCGATCTCGATGCGCCGGTCGCTGCTTCGCACTTCGCGAAGAATCAGTCGCTCGATGCGCATCCGTGGCAGCCGCAGCTGACACACTCGATTTCTTTTTCCTCCTTCAGCTGCGCCTTGGGCACTCGGCATATGCAGGTCGAGTTGAAGTTTGTCTCCTTGGTTTGGACGCACCGCAGGCAGCACAACTAATGGGGGCATAGCGAAATGTCAGCACCGGCGTCCCATCAAAGAGATGAAAGAGACAAAAGATTAACTTTCAGTAGATGAATAGAAAAAATTGACAGGTGCCAGGGACGTACCTTCTCATATCCCTGCTTCTTCCACTTCGCGATCAGCATCGCGTCCGCATACTTATTCTTCAGCAGCCACTCGTATAACTGCTTCGAGATGGCCTCCTTCTCGTAGTAGAGCTCGTAGATGTAGCGGCTCCGCTGGTGAGAGATCTGGAAAATCGGCCATTGCGCCTGGTGTTTCGGTACGTTGTCCGTTGGCGTGTTCTGCGCGTCCTTCATCTTGTTGCCGAAGATCAGGAGGTCATCCTCGATGTCGCTGAACCCGTCCGGCGGAGCCTTCCGCTTCGACGCGTGGCGGATGGCTGGCATGTTTTCTTCCTCTTTTCCTATCTGGTTCAAAGCGGCCTATGACCGGAGGAGACGACGAGGGAGAAAGACTGTGAGTGAAGCTACTGAAAAGATAGGTTAGGCAAATGCAGAGGGAGGAATGTTGCCTACCTGAGGTAGAGAAATAAATAGAGGGGTGAGGCTAGCTGAACAATTCGAAGATAAGATATGACGAGGCGGTGGCGTAGCCCCAGATCCCGGTCGAACACGTGATGCGGACAGCTTCCGACTTCATGACTGATTTCCCGCATTGAACCGAACAGCTACGAGCGCCTGGGACATCAAATCGAGGAACAATTGGTCTGTCACCATGGCTATTACACCAACACAATTCGCCAAGCTGACGAAGCAATGTGAGAATTTGCCCGCCCTCCTGTATGAGCTGTGCTAACGCTTTTCCAGCGGCCAATTGGCCCGAAGCGAAGAGGAGGGTCCTCTCATCCTATCGCGAATGGATCAGAGCCGTACGTCCGCCCGCTAACCAGTTGCGACAACTTCGCCCTCACGATGTCGAGCATGCCAATATATACATGTGCAACTTGGTGGGCTGGTGCTCTTGCTGACCCGCGCAACCCGGAATCCAGGCCCCCGAGATCCAGACCATGTACTCTGTGACGCACCCAGTATCGGCCATCAGGACGCGGATCCGACAGGAGTTTGAACGTCATAGATTCGTCGACAAGCTGCCCGTCGTCGATGTCCTCATCTACAAGAGCGGCGCGGGATATCAGGTGCGTGCAGAATGTCGGGATAGTTGGGCAGCATTTTTAAGTCTGGAGAGGATGTCTTCTCTGCCAGGTGGGGGAGTGGGAGAGGCTCGCTCTGCGTCGGCTAACAAAGTTCCTTTAATTTCAATTGCGCAGGAAACTATGAACTTCTGGAAGCAGACAACGCACGTTATGGGGTACTTCAAAGACGAAAACTTCAGGGGGGATAAGCGGCTACCGTCTAGCTTCATGGAAGGCTTCCTAGAGGTAGGTATCCCGTTCTGACTCCTCATATATGTTACAAATCGCTAACCTGCTCTCTAGGGCCGCAACTAGGAGGGGTATCGCATGAAGATATCATTATATGTATATAAGGCCCCGGAATGTGACAAACAATGAAGCAACACATTAACCCATCAGTTCTCCATCTGTGGTGCGCCTCGGAACGCCAAACGTCTTTGTGTGACGTTTGTGAGATACGTTCTATGAGTCTACCGCCATCCTCTGCGCAAATTCGTTCTTTGCCGCGACGTACTTGTCTGTAACGACGTCGCAGAGATCCTGCAAGTCCCTCAGGCCCTTCTCCAAAGCCTCAATCGCCGTGGTGCCATCTACCACAACGTCTTAGTGGACGGCGGCTGTTATGCTGCTTACACAGGACGAAGGCTTACTCACCATACGTCTGGATTCTCAGGTTCATCTTCTTCTCAGAGGGGTGAGGGATGGCATATGCACACATCTCAACCTCGGGGCTGAGTGAAAGGGTGTTAGTGCATCGCAGATGTGAGTAAGTTTCTGCACTCCGGTCTTGTCAAGCACAATCTTACATACTTCTTCATGATGATGTATCTGAGTGCGTTGCCTAGGGTGTGACCCTCCTCGACAAACTCGAAGGAAGCCGCTGTTGGCGTTGAGCCAGGGAGCTTTGGGGCGCGAAGTCAGCAATCCATCCCCCACGCCCCATATCCAGATCAAGCTACAACCAAAGACAGCGGCCCTTTCTGATGATTCTGCTCTCACCATCTTGACGCGGTTCTTCTCTTCCTCTTCCTCCTCGTCGTTGTCGCTCCCATTTTGCGTTTCGTCGATATCAGCCGCCTCAGGCTGGGCGGAGGTGGGCGCATCTTCCATGACGGCGTCCGCCGCCTGGCTTGGTTGAGACGCCTGGGCGCGTTTGATTGATCTAGGCGCCATTTTAATCGAAATGATCGAATCCACCTAACACTGATAGAATATCTTTGAAAAGATCAAAAGAGAGTGATGTGATACCTCGTTTTGGAACCAATCTGCTTCCGTTGCTTAGGGAAAATTGCGTTCTAGCTTATCTAATCCCCTCTTCTCTTGGAGAGTCCCCACCCCACTATCAGATGCTTAAAAATCCTCCAACTGCGCGCCGCGTCTAGGCCCCACCCAAGTCACAGGGCCCAGCAGACCCCGCTTGTCGGCCAGTGAACGTGAGAACGGACCTTTGATGCCGCCTCGACCATTGCATGTTCTAGCCACACCGACAGCCATACCTACGTACCAGAGAGAAGGATCATGGCAAAGCAGGCTGTTCGTTTCTACGCAGTAGGACCTCTTATTTTATTTATCATTGTGCCCGCCTCCGGAGCTACCGAGCCGAGATAATTTTGCATCCTCGTCCAATTTAGAGCCTCGTGGTCAGCCTTGTCAATTTGGCATTTGCCTGACGTCAACCCCTAGTCCGTACGGACGTGCTGACGTAAGACAACCTCGATTAGTGACCATTTAAACCAGCTTCACCCGCCTGTGGTTATCATTCTTAACGGGTAGATATGTGGCACAGACACCACCCGGTAAGCGGCGGTAGTGTGGGCTTGGATCGTCTAGACAAGCAAACGAACGGGGTCCTAACGGTATCCATCGGATGGACCCAACGACGCCCCGCGGTTTTCTTGGTTCTCTCGCCGCGATTCTGTATCCCTCTTTCCAAGGAACAAGGGGGGAGGAAAGGAGGAGGATGGCGAATTTGCCCAGTTGAATCTGTTCCCCATTTTCCAAACTTTCATTGATACCCCTGTCTGTATCTTAGTGGCAAGTTACAAATACAAAACCGCTGCCCTTTTTGCCCCGGTTGCTGAAGTCCGAGGGTGACAAAAGGCTCAGAGTCCGAGCCGTCCAATGGGGAGCCAGAAAGAGGTCATAAGTCCGCTTTCCGCGTCCACCCCACAAATTACGGTGGAAGCCTTACCTAGTTGCTTCCGTGCCGAAAATTATGTCCGTACTGCGACCAAGACTCCAAGAGCTAGAAAGCGATCTCCGAATCATATCTCGAATCGAGCAAGTCCTCAGGCGAATAATTCGCGTACCCAGCTTCAAAGGGCTTAGATGCTTGGACTAGTATCCGCCATGTTGGCACGGTTGGGTCTGAGGTGGAGGTTGGATGTACTACTAGGTATGGGGTGCAATGTCTGGCTTGCTAATTGCGTGCGGAGTACTTTGGCACATCCCAGTTCAGGCAGCAGCCAAAGAAAAGGCACAAAATAGCCAGTGAAGTGAGGAGACTTTGGGAAGTGGCTTGAGTGATCCAGGGTGTCAACTCGTCTTGGTGCGCACATACCCAGTACTTTGTACTACGCAGTATGGAGGAGGCAGGCAACGCAAGGGGGAGCACCCGTCCGTGGAATCCCAACTCCCAGACATCCATTAAATAAACAATATCCTGGGGATGAACTCATGGCAGGGACCGACCAAGCCGACATCCCGCACGCGTGTTTCCAGGAAAGGCAAAACCCAAGGGGAGAGGCCCGAAACGGGAACACAGCAAATTGGTATCACGACTCACGCCGCCGGGACACACGAGCAGGTTAAGAGTGTTCGAACAATCGTTCTAGGTGATTTCCGCATTCGCATTTGCACTGCATACTCCGTAGTATTTGTACGTGTCGGAGGACTGATAGGAGTAATGCATAAGTATGTGAATCCGGATGCCTCGGTGACTTACTATGTAAGTCGGCGTGTCCATTTATTTACTTGATATGCTGTCACACCGCTCCGACCGAACCCAACTTTCCCGACAGTGGCAATTGACGATTCTTATTCTATCTAGGAAGGGGATGGATGGAAGAGCGCAATTCTTGCGGGCGTGTACGGCGTATCGAGGACGGACTCAGAAACTATCCGTTTTAAGAGTTCAGCAAAGGCGGGACGGACTTGACAAGATTCTGTTACCCCTGCAAGCCCTGCTTCACCATTGTGCCGATATCAGTGGAATGGTGAAATTGAAGTCTGGGGTTTCTACACTAGCTTCTAGAACTTATGCGGATGCAAGGTGCCCGTGTCCCAGTCTCACAGAATCCCAGGGATCAACCAGCGGCTCAGCGCCGGGTATGCCTGTAGGGGGAAGGGGGGTGGCAATGAAAAGTCACCGAAAACTCTCCAGCTTCCATTCTTTCAATCATCACCCCCTCTCCTCTAGGGATACTTAGCACAGGATGGATATTACCACTCGCCCTATCTTTGACTCAAGTCTCGCAGGCCTAGCCCTGTTAGTGCTTGGGCGTCATGGCAGTTTGGCTGCTGCCTGGAGAGCCCACCCCGGCAATCCAAGGCCCAGGCCGTGTTTGATTCCATGTTCCTTGATATGCAGCAGGGCTTGTGTTGCAATCAAGAATGCATCAAGCACTTTTGCTATCGCGATTCACGAACGCTGGAATCTTTAGATGGGAGTCTGGAAGGAAAGATATTACTGCGGTACTGGACAGGTACATACTAACTTCGTACATCCATCCGGTGCCCACATCATCGGTTCCCCCTCTTTTCTCCGCCGTTTCTGTAACTGCCCAATACCGCCTAGCGCGGCGTGTCCTGCGTCTTTTGATTGGGTGTTTAGGCGCCAGGTGGTCTCGGCATGCGCCGTCCACTGACGAAGTGGGTGGTGTCCATCCTCCCGCCATCCTTTCGCTGCATCCCCATCCGGAACACCGCGAGCGACCCAGACGGGGAGTAGCATCAATCGCGCAGGAGATGGGGCGAAAGTATCATCGGTACAGCCACCAACGGGAGTCGGGGAGCGCGGCAGCCTGGGTAGGAAGAAGGCGCTTTGGGTTGCGGTGTAGTGGATGTGGTCCTTTCCTCACGACTAAGTACTATCTACAGCGTACGGCCGTATCAAAGCGTTGGCACCAAAAGACTGCGGGAAGAGCCACCGAATGCATCGTCCATTGATAAATTGGGTAGCCTGGAAGGATTCCTCAGTTTTGGGAAAGCTGACACTCCAAATTTTCAAGCTGCAATGTGCAGTTGTAAGTAACCCCTTCCCCTCCCATTCCATGGTGCGTCAGGTTTCCCTTGGTTCTTAAGTTATGTGGTGCGTAATGCAGCCGGTCTATTGTACGTACAGTGACTTGCACAGCACGGACTGTACGGAGTCGGGCCAACGCCTCGTCCGACCTTGGTGGGCCCTCTTAGAATTGCTTCACCATCTTGCCATCTTGCTATCTTGCCATCTTACCATTCTGCCATCTCATTGGAGTTGGCGCTCATGCGTCGAGGATTGCCCTTCTTTTCCCCTGACGAAGGAGGCTTGGATACCGGGCCTGAACCGAAGATGACGACGAGATGATTGATATATGCGGAACATCCCCGAAGCTGCATCTCGCACCTTTTCCGAAGCCATCTCTTGAGGCTGCGCAGTCTGCAGTGAGGCTAGCCCGCTCAGCTCAGGCAATACGTAGTTGAATATGGAAACCTAGCAAGTAATGGCCAGAGCCCAAAATGAGAAGCATATTTGCTGTTAAAAGGTCGAATTAAGGCCGAATGTGCAGTACCTACGTCTGTAGCGACTTATACGTACTACGTGAAGGCAGCACATACCCAGCAGACCACACAAGCCAAGACAGAAGGATCCTGCCCCATGGCTCCCGCATACACGTGTCTAGTAGCTAGCGTACACTCGTACCTAGGTAGACACCTACACCTTGTCCTTGCTGCACTACCAGGAGATGCAACGCGGTAGGGCTGGGGGAAAGGGCGTTGATTTCCTTGGACTCTAGGTAGCCAAGTTGAGGTAGCTTGTTACTCCAGACGGAATCTGACGGATTCCAAGGCGGGTTATTAGCTGGCCCCTGGGATTTCACTTCCTTCACACCCCGATCTTGGTGTGTTGGGAGACGGAAGCCAAGACACCACCCGTTAACGGTCAGCCGTCATGGAGCCGTCCACTGTCACGGCTCGATCCTCACTGGCTGCTTAAAGCCCGTCTCCTATCTCCAGAGCCAGACCGAGAATTCAGTCAGCGCACGGAGAGTACGTGGACGTAGTATTCTTAGTGAGTCTGTTGTAGTGTAGGTACATAATAAACAAGGTGCCGCGGACCACGAACCAAGTGCTATACCAGTGCCATAGTTGTAGTAGTAGGTGGTACCTTGGCTAGCAGGTTCACATCTCCTCCCTGATAGAGACTGGGCCTGAGCTAAAATCGACACCCACCCGTGTTTGTTCTACTGCTGCCGATCTGGACGGCTAAAAGGTAGCCGATACTGATGCTATATCCAGGCGCGGTAGAGACCTGACAGTGCGATCATGGCGATCATCCAGTGCCCTTTTCGAAACTCGACCGCCTTTTCGTCGGCGATATCATCATCCTTTTGTTCCTTACGGAGTTGACATGTTTCTGGTTATGCTGTTTTTGGAGTAGGCTGCCCTTTGCTGGTCCTGCGAAAATCCACATGCAACCCAACCCCATATGAACGGGGCCATGGGACAGAAGAACGAACAGCCCACACCTCAATAGCACCCAACCAGATTTTTTGAACCCGTGCAATCTCCAGTTTCTGCAGTCTGCACCCACCCACGATCTGCCACTACCCGCAACCAAAACACCTCTCTACTACGACGTATGCGGTACCTACGTAGCTCATTATTTTCTTGGTATTCTCCGCTGCGACTACTATAGGTACTAACTACGCTTTTTAGTACAGTAGTGAAAGAAAGTCCACATAGCTAGGTAGTAATGCGGAATGCATAGCACGCACAATAAGTTTATTGCAAGCACGGTGCACGTCTGGGTGTCTTTGGCTCTCGAGGTGCAGCAGTGCTCACTTCCTGCACCACCTACTTTGAGCACCTCCACTATCAGGGCATTAGTACCCCTTGCCCCCCTGTCGCTGCCCCTGTCCAGGAGCCAAGGGAGACGTCGACAGGGCACCCTTTTACAAACCGTCACGCCCTCTCCTTCTCATTCTTACCCCTCCCTAGCAGTTTGCCGCAGGACCGCCGCGGTACCGCAGTACCGCAGTTCCAGGACGCACTGCCTGCCACCACTACCACTACCGAGAAACGAAAGAACGGGCATAGCCCGCAGCATACAGGAGAGATGATCGTCTGCTGTCGGATCATTTATATATCACGAACGACCCGTCGCGTGTGTTTCTCCATCCCGCATCCCATCTGCTCGCACTTCGAACTCGGTCAAGATCTTGTTGAGTCGGTCAAGTCGGTCAAGTCGGTCAAGTCTCTCCATCCTTCTTTGGTTTATTTTTGAGTCAAAAACCCGACATACCGAACATGTCGGACTCGTCCCCCCCACATAGAGCTGCTTCTTCCGGGAGGAAAGGGTCGAGGAAAGTTCGCACCGGGTGTATAACATGCAAGTGAGTCTACGAGTCTTGAATCTCTTCAGTCGGGTTCACCATCTTTTCACCATTCGACTTGCAAGATCCCACTAGGTGACGCAAACTCTCACTCACTCCCACTCACGCTCACAAATACACTTATACACTCGTACACTCATACACATACAATCTCACTCACCGCCAATCCTCCCCTATCTTATCTCTGATCGGTTTCCAGTTGTTCACTTGCACTCCTTCAGACCAAATTGTTTTCACCCAATACAGCTATGCTAACAGTAAAACCGCGCCCCTACTGAAAGAGTGCGCAAGGTCAAGTGCGATGAAGCAAAACCGTTCTGTATGCGGTGTCTAAAGTCCGGGCGCAAGTGCGATGGCTACCTAGACCCTAGTATCATGGCCTCGCGGCGGAAGTCCAGCAGGGACAAGACCGGGTCGAGCCCTTACTCGTCCTTCTCGACTCTCCTGGAGTGGGCCCTACCCGAAGAGAAGCGGTCGTTCCACTTCTTCCAACAAGTGACGGCCCCTCACCTCGCGGGAGACCTGGATGCCATCTTCTGGAAGGTGCTCGTCCTGCAGGTCTGCCAGACTGAGCCCTGCGTTCGCCACGCCGTCCTGGCCGTGAGCAGCCTGCACGAGAGCCTCATGTTGGGGACCCAGCACGCACCGCATCTCGATGCTGGCTCCAAGCACTCCTTCGCCCTCCAGCAGTACAACAAGGCCATCGCCTGCCTGCTGGGCCAGATGACCGACACGACCGCGAAGCCGCTTGCCCCGCTATTGACCTGTGTCCTCTTTGTCTGCCTCGAGTTCATGCACGGCAAGGACAAGGAGTCGCTCATCCACCTAGAGCAGGGCAGGCAGATCCTGAGCAAGCTGGAGCGAAAGGCCTACTCCAACGACCCCGAAATCGGAATTATCAAGCGGCACCTCGTGCCCATATACCTGCGTCTGAGCGTCACGTCATTTCTGTTCGGTGGCAAGCCCGTACCGATACCACAGAGCCTGAAGACTCTTCAGGACATACCCACCGTTTTTGACTCTGTCCAGGAGATCCGATTCGCCCTTTACGACTTCATGGACGAGGCCCTCCGCTTCACACAGAACGCGAGGCAGGCGAGGTACGGGTCGAACGTGCCGGCCGAGACATTCACCAAGCTGGGCTCCCAGAAAGAGCAGCTTCTCCGGCGGCTGAGCAAGTTCAATGTCGCCTTCTCGCTATACCAGGTGAGCAAGCCGACACATATGTCCGAGGTCTCGTCTGCAGTCTTCCAGATGTACCTCCACACCATGGGCATATGGATTGCGACGGCGCTCAGCCAGTCGGAGGCGTGCTTCGACGACCACCTCTCGGCTTTCTCCGCCGTCATCCCCCTGGCCGCCACCATCATCAACTCGGAATCGGCCACGATGGGCCGCGAGTTCCGCTCGAGAGCCCACTCCCATCAGGCCCACGCGGGCGCTACTATCCGCGAACACGAGAGGGGTTACCCCCACCAACGCCGGTCAATGTTCACCTTCGAGACCTACGTCATCCCTGTGCTCTACTATGTCGCCACCAAGTGCAGGCACCCGCTCATCCGCCACTCGGCGCTCGACCTCCTAAAGCAGAACCCGCACAGGCGGGAGAACCTGTGGCGGTCCAAGAGGATGGCTGCCATCGCCGAGCACATAATCCGGGTTGAGGAGGGTTCAGCCCCCATCCAGCCTGGCTCCCCGACCAATATGCTGCTGGGCGAGTTCAACGAGGACAATAACACCAACGACCCAGACCCGTCCATGTCCGGTGGCAGCGCCGGCTCGGAAGAACCACTCTTCCCTATCCACCCCTCCCTTTCCCTCCTCCTGCCGACTCGGGACGGCCAGCAGATGTCAGCGATGATGGCACCATACCACGACCTCGTCCCAGCAATCGAGCATCTGGCGCGGAACAATGCCAACAACAACAACGCCAGCAGCAACAACAACAACAACAACAATAATAATAACCCGGCGTCCAGGATATTCATGTCCCCACGGCAGCAGCAGGTGGAGATCGAGATGGAGGGCGCCACCCTGCTGGGGCTGGAGGATCTCGATCTCGACATCCCCATCGATCCGAGCCTGATGCTGGACGCGGACGGCAACATCAGTGGCGCAGCATCTTTCTGCTCCGGTGACGACAACCTATGCGGGGCGGGCGGGGGAGCAGGCGACATGTCTGGCTTCCTCGCCCCTTCGCCGCTCTTGCAGCCCACGAGTACCACCGTGTCGCGCGCCTCTTCCGTCACGAGCCATGGCGGCAGCATCCACATCCCGGACTGGCCGCCCAGGCCGGACTCCTCCGGCGACGGGTCTGACCGCTCTTCGTCCGGCGGCTCCCCCGATTACCACGGGGGGAATAGCGGCGGCATCACTATGACTTCTCCGATGATGGGGATACAGGGGCATCAGCAGCAACAGCAGCACCAACAACATCATCAACAACAACACCTTTACCACCACCAGCGTCACCTGCAGAACCAGCACCACCAGTACCACAGCCTGCCGATGACACAGCAACATCAGCAGCAGCAGCAGCAACAACACTCACAACCAGCCCGGCACTGCAGCACCGAGGCCCCGTTCAACATCCCCGAGCACATTCGCGTCCACGACGTCATCATCGGGCCTGAGAAGGACGACGGGAGCTGGCTCACCGTCTTCAGGAAGCTGCACGGCCCGTCTGAGGACTGGAGTGTACATACGGAGTACGTCATGGCTTGAGGAATCGATGAATGAGATTTGCAGACCAAAATCAGGATTATTAATTTTTAAACTTTTTTTTCTGGGGGGGGACCGCAGGTCACGGTTTATGGGGTTTATGAGGATGTAACATATGTATGCATGGAGTGGATCGAAACGATAATGGAATTAGATAGATTGGACTGTCAAATAGTTGGGACATCGTACATACCTGGGCAGTTGATGGCTGGGGATTCTGGGAGGGATGATGGGGAGTACATATTTAGAGATACTTTACCTTGTATCGTACATAGCACTTGCTTGCCAACTGGACTTTTCATTTTCCGCCATTCCCGTTCCCATTCTGGAACATGATCCAATCCCATACCCCAAGAGAAGGGCAAAGAAAGAAGTAGATAAAAATCTTGATCCCCCGTTGCGGGTAGGATCTAGCTAGTCAGTCTATCCTATCCGTATATTTCCCGGACAATCATGCCACTCTACAGCTCGGTTTGCCTGGTGCTCGAAAACTCTTAATCCCGATGTATACGGCAAGAAAACGGGGTTGTGTCGCCCGCGTGTGTGCGACGGTTTACCCAACAGAAGGGGGAAAATCCGACGAGTAAAAAGATGACCAGAAAAGCGGTAGGAAATGTGCGCAGGTGCAGCAAACATTCACAGGGGATATCAGACTGTTGGAAAAAGGCAACGCAAACCAAGGCTGGTGGTACCCCTCGAGTCCTTGGGCGTATGTAACCAGGCTTCATTTCGTGGGTTTTTTTTGTATATCCACCACTATGAGGACCCTCCTCTATCGAGGAGCAGCTCATGGCTTGCTTCAACCGTTTGCTCATTTCTCACTCACGGGAAACGTCACGCCCGAAGATCTTGGACTTGACCCAGTCGTTGATGACCAGAATCCGGTTACGCCCTGGAAAGGGTGAGAGAAGAGTGAAGTCAGCAGGGAATTCAAAGAGGAAGTAGGGCGGGAAGGAGAAGAAAAAAGAATCATAGGGTTAGAAAAGGTAAGAGAAAAAAACTCACCACTAAAGCACATGGAAAGATAAGCGCTCCTCCAGAACAGATAAGTCAGCTTCCCGCCTGTGGCGAAGTTACCATCCAGCCAGCTGATGTCGGCGACGGCCTTGTCGGAGCCGATGTAGGCCAGGGATCCCTGGTGCGAGTACCGGAACGGCTTGATGTCCTTTATCCGGCGCAGCTGCCGCTTGTACTCCTCGATCTGGGCCGAGGCCTCCGGGGTGGACCTCTGGGGCGCCGCCGATGCCGGGGCAGCCGCAGACCCTGGCGCAGGGACCCCCTTGAGCAGGTTGAGCGAGGAGCTCAGCTCGTCGATCTTGGCCTCGATGGCCTCCGTCTTGGCCATGTTGTTGAACAGGCGAGCCAGGAAGGCCCCCTCCTGCGACGCCACCTGCGCCGTGGCGGCGTAGCCCGCGATGGCGCAGTCGCCGATGGCCCAGATGTCGCGCGCCCCCTGCACGACCAGGTACTCGTTGGTGGCCAGCCCCCGGGGCGAGTTCTTCTGGGCGGGGATCTTGCCCATCAGGTCGCGCACCAGGGGGCGCACCGCGTTGCCCGTCGCCCAGACCAGGAGGCCGTAGGGCAGCACGATGCTCTCCTTGCTGCCGTCGGCCTTGGTGGCCACGGCCTCGACCGTCTTGTCCGTCACCCGCTTGACCATGGTCTTGGTCTTGATGTCGATCTTCTCCTCCTTCAGCGTCGACTCGGTGTAGTCGATCAGCTGCTTGGAGAAGGAGGGTAGCACGCTGGGGAGGGCCTCGACGAGCGTCACTTTGAACCGGTCGCTGATCTCGGGGATCAGCTTCCTGATGTCCTCGTCGAAGAAGTCCTGCAGCTCCCCCGCGAACTCGACGCCCGTGGGGCCGCCGCCCACCACCACCACGCTCAGCAGGCGGTCGACCTCCTCCGGCGTCTGGTCCTTGAACGCCGCCGTCTCGACGCAGTCCATGATCTTCTTGCGGATGAATTGCGCGTCGCCAATCTCCTTGAGGAAGCACGAGTGCTCCCTCACCCCGGGGATGCCGAAGGTCGCGTTCTCGGCCCCGACCCCGACGACGAGCATGTCGTACGGCACCTCCGTCTCCGAGACGTCGCCCTTGAGCTCCGACGTGTCGAAGATCTTGACCACCTTGCGCTCCGGGTCGATGCTGCTGGCCTCCGCCTCGTAGTATGTCGCCTTGGCCCGCTTCTGCCGCAGGATGGAGCGCACAGGCTCCATGATGGACCGGTGCTCGATCAGCCCCGTGGTGCATGACGGCAGGAGCGGCGTGAAGAGGAAGTAGTTACGGGGCGAGATGACGACGACGTTGTAGTTCTCCGTGTCCAAGTTCTTCAGCAGCGAGACAGAACCCCATCCAGTCCCTGTGATACGGAGGAGCGAGAGCAGCGGGTTAGACAAGAGCAACGAAAGAAGCGAGGGGGTTGGCGTGTGCTGTGTGGGAGCTCGCCGAGTGCGTCGATACTCATGGCTCAATCCTCAGCACTCAGCGCTCAGCACTCACCGAGTATGACCAGGGTCTTTTGCGCCGGGTCGGGGTCAGTTTGAGGATCCGGGTGTCTGTCCTTGTAGATCGAATACCCGCCGTATGCGACCACGCCGAGGAGCGAGACGTAGACCACCCTCCAGGCGATCCGCAGCTTGCGGAACCGCCTCGGCTTCTTGGGCGACGGAGCCGAGGGGGAAAGCGTGGCAGCGGGTGCCTCGGTAGCATAATGCCTCCGCAACAGCTGCTGACTAGAGACTGAGAAGGAGGAGGAGGAGGAGGAGGAGGAGAAGGGCAAGAGTGCAGAGCGAGCTGGAGTGGCGATCCTCTGTCGTGGCAGTAACCGAATCGCACTCTGCGCGACATGTGAACTGCGCACCTGCGTCACGGGCAGCCGGGCGAGAGCTCTCACCGGAGCCATTGCAGCTTCAATTGGCTGCAGACGAGACAGAAAAGAGGTTTCTATAGGTTGTAGTAAGGGCTATACTAGTATCTGCTGCTCATCGAAATATAAAAGGTATAAACAATTGGAAGGGAGGTCTCAAGGGAAGCAGCATGGAGGGAGAGGTTCTTAGGGAGATGTCGATGATAAGCCAAGCTGCATGTGGGAATCCCGACTGGCTTGTGGCATGTGGATGACTCCCCTCCCGTCTGGTCTCACTCAAAAAAAATTCTCGAGCGCAACTGCTGTCGCGACGGGGGACGGAAACCCGCCCTGATAGGCTGGATCCACCGCTCTTGTCACTAAAGCCCGCTATCTACAGGGGTAAGCTCAGTTGGAGTCCCCTGTAACCCGTAAAAATCTCTTGCTGGGTTTTGCGGCTAGACCGCAGGCGACTCGCGCGTGATTCCATTTTGAGGCCTCTCAAATTGATGACCTCAGCGCCCGAGATCAGTGACACTCAACTACAGCTGTACTGTATCTATCGTTCAAGGCCGAAAAAGGCGCAGAGATATATATCCTATCCAGAACGAGCGATATACCGTATTTGGCGCGTGGGGGTTTTCAGCCAGTTTTGCAGAGCAACTAGCTGTAGTACTAGACTAGTAAGGCTACCCCAGGCCCTTCGGGTCTCCCGCCGGGCATAGACCACCAGCCTTATCAGAGGATATCACACTTTTACACATACCCTTCCTTGACTCCCTGGTAGGTGGTTGAAAATAGCGCAATGGTTCACGACAGCTCACAGGTCGAGATTGTGACACCTGCATGAGCCTATTGCACCATTTGGACTGCCAGCCATCTCCTGTCCTACCAGTCCCTTCCTCTCGGCAGCTCCTGTGAGATGACCTAGTGCATGAGACCAAGGGGGGCGTCACCGATATCCACTGCCGGTCTGAACCCGAACGGTTGACTGTCACCCCCGATCGCGACCGCCACACACATCCCCAAAAGCATAGCCATCCCAGAAGTTTAAACAGGTGCTCAATATTCAAGGTGTCGGAATGAGCGCCTTGAGCTGGTGGTCCCTCTAATGACCGGGCAACCTTCGGCCGGTCCGGTGGAAGTACTTGAGCTCATTTCCCGAATTTCCGACCAACCACCGTACCGTGAAATGGAAGGGATTTGCAGCACTCTCCGGCAGACCGAAAAAGTTTAATTGTAAGACCTTCCCTTGCTTGCCCTCCGTCCGTGGGGAAGGATGACGGAGACACATGGGCGAGTCATGAAAGAAAACAGCACCATTGAAACCCAGGTTAGTTAGTGACCTCACGGAGCTGTGGAAGCTTTTTACCAGGCCCCAGAATCCTGATCCACTAAGGCGAAGATGGTTCGGAGCTACGAGGAAAACTCACTGATTAAGTAGATTGTCGACTTCTTCAAGAAGCACTCGAGTCCTCGGCAACCCGCCCAAATTGTGATGCCCCAACAAAGGAGCCTGTTGGAGACCCCGTGGCTCCGTCGCAGTCCAGGTGTGTATAGCAACTCAGTGTCCGCTGGGCCATGGCTCGAGTTTATTGTCCGGGCAGTTCTGCCTCAAGTCACAAGAATGTGAGACTTATGACGGCAGACCCCGCTGTGAGGCAGCTACGGAGACTTGGTCCACTGAGGTCTCATCCAATGGCCAGATGGGCGAAGAATGGGCAGATGGAGAGATTGGCGGGAACCTCTCCTTGTTTACGTTGTGAGCCGCATCCCAGGTGTCAACCGTCTGGACTTCATCCTCTCGCGAGGACACCCGGAGAACTCTCCCTCGATAATGTCACCTGGCAGAAGGGCTCGATCGTCGACGCAACCGTTTGAATTCAACCCAAAGCACATCGTCCTCATAGCGGCTTCTTTCTCATTTCAACCAAGCCAACTAAACGGTCACCGCCAGCTTTTTTTGAACCTGGTTGGACAGTCGCCCCAGGATGTTGACCAGACAAGTTTTGACCGTCTGGGATCAAAACTGGATGGGACGTAGAGCGAGTGTTCAAGGAGCCTCCCAATCGATTGCATTCCAATGATTCAGAACACTACCAGGGCACTCCTCTGACATTCCCTGGCCCGGCCCCTTCCCATGGTCTTCCCCCATAAAGAACTTTGAAGACTGCAACATCTTGGTCGACGGGAAGTCTTGCTACCTTGCCGGGGTCATAGACTAGACAGAAGCCGAGATATCTGCAATCTCCCCATCATCTCGCAGGCACGGCGGTCATCCGACGAGGCTGGAATAGCCATGTGGACTACCAGGATGTACAGGTGGACTTTGGGCATGCCGTCTTCGGGGAATTTGGCGGGCTGGCAGCCGAGACTATCTGTGGGATTAAGTCGGCGAGGACCGTGGGCCAGCTACTCTCCAAGAGCTTCATGAGGCGCCTAGCCAATAGGCCAGAGCCAGAGTCCACCAGAGACGACGAGCGAAGAAGATACAACATGTTTCTACCTGGACGCCTGGCTCCTTGATCCGGAGACGCAGTCATAGTTTTGATTCGGGCCTAGACGTTCCTTGGCTGAGGGTCTCTCACCATGCAGAACAGCTTGCAGACGGCGCCGCCGTCGTCGCAGTCCAGCGATTTGGCGAAGTGGAACCCCAGCCGCTCGTATATCTGCATGTTCGGCTTGTCCCTGCTGGACTCGAGGTAGCAACTCATCTCCTCCTCGTCAGCCTGGTCTGTGACCGCCCTCATGAGCATCTTCCCGATCCCTTTGCCCTGGGCCTCGGGGATGACAACCTGTGACAAAGGACTGGGGGTTTAGTCACTGCCCTTATCGAAACGAGGTGGGCACAGCACTTCGTGGAGGAAACTACACGCACGAGGCGCTGCCAGATCTCCTGAGAAGCATAGAGATGGATGGCTCCGGAGGGTGCTACTTGCCATGATGTTGAGGAAGTAATAGCCCCTGGAATCGGTCCAGACCGCTGATTGCGCCTTGGCCTGTGACTCCTTCCAGATGTAGTACCGCTATATACTTCTCGCAGGGTTAGCACCATGCAGCACGTTCCAAGGCGACTGGAGTACGGCAGCTCCTGCTCCGTCACATGGCAACGAAAAAAAGGCCAAGGGAAACAGAGGACAAAACGTGCCTTCACGTTGAGTCCTCCCCTCCCATACCACACGTTCATGGCAACTTGATTGAGGTAGAGTCGCCAGCCGTCGAACCATTCGCTCCAGGTTTGCTTTCGGCCAGCTGTCGTTGGGGCCAGCCACATGGCCACCCCTAGGACCCTATCGCTCCCATCCTCTTTCGCGACGTGGAATATCCCGTTGCGGATCCCCCAGCGGCACCGTATGCCCAGCGAGGTCGCGTTTCTTTGTCGGTTGAACTGGGGAGAAACATGCACGGAAAGAGTAGTGCTTTGTGCGTCAGCCGAGTTTGTGTGTTTGGTTCATGCAAAAGGGGCGGGAACCATTCCCTTGCAACGGTGGCTGTCCACCGCCTTGGGCACAATTTATGCCACCGCTGTGTATCTGTTCGAAACAAGATGCAGCGAGACCGCTAGCCCCCTCTCCACACTAGGGGCACGCCCACTCGTAAGGACAATACAAACAAGATATCAAAATGGGAAGGAAGGTGGTGTACAGGGCAGTGAGTGCAAGCCAGAGAGTACAAGGCAATGAGATGATACCAAACAGCCCTAGTAGTTCAGGTGGTACAACATCCGCAAGGTGGCAATTCAGATAAAGGGCTGCCTTTGCTCACTACATTTTCGACCACAAACCGCCAATCGTAGCTTGCGGTCTACTACCTACCAAGCTACGAGGAGGCCGTTCGGGACTCGGGGGGGTGGGCAGGTAGGTGGTGGGTGAGACTTGATTGTCGGGCATGCAGCCGGTGAGACTGGCGATAACAAAAGAGGGAAGCTGGGCTACGCAGATAGGAGGAGGAGATCGGTGTCCGAACCTTTGCTCTTTCAAATATCCAGTTGTTGTACGGGTCATCATCAAAGGCCTCCCTAGTTTTCGAGGGAAGGAAAGGCAAAAATAGGTAGGACGGAATGGTCAGTGCCACCAGACTTTTGAGTGGGCATTGTGCCAAGTTCTAACGTTAAGACTCTTTTGATATGGATGGGAGGGGGGACTTTTGTCATGTTCAGGCTTCCACTTTATTTCGTGTCGCGTGTCATGTGTTGTGTGTGTGCGGTTGTGTGCGTGTGTGTGTGTGTTTGTGAGTCCATGTCAAACCGAGCGAAGTTTCGGCGTGACGGATGAAGATCAGAAACATGTCCCAATCAATCAATGCTGGCTTGGGGCCGGGCGGGGGATAAGAATCGGACGCACAGCGTCAAGCGCAGCGGCATGCTGCCGCAAAGGGACACGAGGCTCACGAAGCTTAGAGACTGAAGTGGTCGGAATGTGACTGTCTGCTGTGCTGGGACAGGTGGACTTACTGGATGACAGCAACCACGCCGGGGATGTCGCGCTCAGTCAGAGGTGATACTTGGATAGGCATTGTGGTGATGTGAGATCACTGGGTGGTCCGTAGGCCCTTGGTAGGTTGTTCTCTCCTTTTTTTTTTTTTTTTTTTGGGGGGGGGGGGGGGGGGGG